>PVKM010011685.1:0-32761 GCA_004027735.1 Carollia perspicillata
GGAGACAAGCACAATGAAAGTTACATAAAATGAGCCAAATAGTAGAAAGGCATTGCATTGTTTGCCCAGTGAAATGAGTCCCTCAGTCATGGTTACTCAGAGGGAATTTCCCAATGGGTGTTAATTTTTTCTACTTATAATGAACCTTTGGTAAATGAGTTGCTCTCCTGCAAGAAAAAGCCTCAACACAGTGTGAAAAATATAGAAATTGAAAGTAACCCATATTTGCATTCTTGAGGTGGTGGTATTTATATTAAATTTAATTACCATACAGTAGGAGGATTCCACAAAGTAGAAATATTAAATTCAAATACCATACAGTAGGAGGATCTGAACAAAGTGGAAAATGTCTTTGGGCCCTTTGAATAGTTTTCCAAGGTTATATTTGGACAAATAAAACATGGGTCTCACACTTTGCCAGATACACTAAGAGGTTTTCATGAGTATTGTTTACTACAGAAATCACAATTATGAAACCCAAATATGTTACCTTATGTACATGTTAGGGATAAGTAGCTGAGTCCCAATAGGTAAGATTGGTTTCTTGTTGAGACCATATCTGTTTGTCTGGTTCAAATGTCGCCCCTCCCTTTTTCTGGCCTATCCTCTTTTTTTTTTTTTTTAAATTCAGCCTGTCCACTGAAACAGTATAAAAAAGTTTCGTATTGATTTAATAAAAAGCAAAAAAAATTCTTAGGTAAAAATTATTTTAATTTATTTTTTTTGCTCATTAGAGTGGGATAACTATAATACTATAAACAATAAACTATTTAAAAAGTAAAAAAAATTATTTGGTTGCTTAAGGAAAAGGATTATTAAGGATCAGGTATAATGGACCCATGGACAAAGCCAAAGAGGGAAAGGATGAGGGTGGGAGGTGTGGGTGCATAGGGTGGGGGAAGTGGTGGTTGGAAAACAGATACAAGTGTACCTGAACAACAACAAAAAATTACTGCCTGACTAGCTGCAACATCAGCTAAATAATTTCCTTTTGCTTTCATGGTGGCAGCTTGAGAATTTCCTGGCAAGTGACAATTGTTTCAGTGTCTGTACAACATCTAATAATAACGAAACCTTTTTTGTGTTCTTCATGTACTGCTCTGACAGAGTTCAGAAGCCTGGCTTCTCCATCACTTTCTTCCTTTTATGAGTTTATTTGAGCCAAACTGTCAACAATTGCCAAGAAGCAGAATCTCAAAGAATTAAGAAAACACTGCAGAGAATGGCAGCTTGTACCTTATTTTATAGGGTACAACCAAGGGAGGAGGCATAAGAGGTCACTGAAGTCCTTTGGTGACACATTAGGAAGGCAGAAGAAAGCTAAGTGGGGTGACCTTTTGGACTGAGTGGACTTTGACAAGTGGAGTTTGAGAAGACTTCACTTTCACTCCCTGCACCCACTCAGGCCTCTCACACCTTAAGAGGCCAACTGCTCCCCCATTTTCTCCTCTTCTCACAGAGCAAGGTGGGACACAGTGTGCCCTTTTCTAAGGCAAGATGGCGACCTGTAACTCTGTACGTTTTATTGGCCACTCTGAAGTGGGACATTTTACCCAAATTTAGATAGCCAAAATACTGTAATCCGGTGGCAATGAAAGGAAGAAAACATATTTCAAAGGAGCTGGTGTAAAAAAATGAGCAGCTAGTGCTCAGAGATCCCAACTATGCAGAGGTTTCTATTTAAGGTCCATTAAGGAGAGAAAAAGAAGCCAGTCATGACTAAGAGATTTGAGGTCATGGGCTTTGAAAATTGTTAAGTGATTGTGCAAGTTTCCATCACTCTTCTAAATCTGTTTTTTTTTTCCTGGCATCATTTAGTCTGAAATCTTTGGTTATTGAGAGCTAGAAATCTGCCCTGGCTGGTGTGGCTCAGAGTATGGTGTATTCAAATAGTATTAGTATTAGAGTATTCAAATAGTCTTGTACTCTGCTTTTCTGTAGAGCCCTTGAAAGTGCTCACCCTCCTACCAGAAACACCACAGTTAGAGAGCATATAAATGCTGTGCTTCTTCACACAATGTTTTTCAATGGCTTGAGTCTTCAGCTTAGTCAGAAGATGAAGCTCTCCCAGGGACACGGAATTTTTTCCATAGACCAATCAGGAGGGATGAGGCTAGGGATTATCAGTATGAAGTTGCCAACCCCCTCACTTTCCATGAAAGTGATACCCTCAGTCTAGATGTAAAATATGAGTTCCCCTCCTAACTTCCTCTGTTATGAATCTGAATAAATGTTTTGCACTTTTTAAAAAGATTTGTTGTATAGGTGAAAGGTCCCAGGAAGACTTGCACTGAGCCAATAAGTGCTGAAAAAGGTGAGATGGCATTGCCATTATTGTTGACTTAAGGTCACATTCCACACCATTTCCCCTCCTCTGGTTTGTCTCAGTTGCACCATCTCCACAGTGCAGGTGACATCTAGTCATCTAAAGGTGAGCAATGACCCTGTGGTGACTGGAGGGTGTACGTGATGAGCTTGCAGGAATAGAATTTTGTCCTTCCTACAAGGAGAGATGTGGAAGGCTTCTGGACACTGTTGTGGACAATGGGAATGGACAGGAGGACACCCATGTGGTAGTAAAACTGGTATTCTTCTCCCTACTTGACTTCTCCACAAATATGTTTAAAATCTTGAGAATTCTTATTCTCAGGGCAATAGGCTTATTTGCACTAGTATAGAAGTACTCTGGTTTTAAATAGGATAGAAGTGTAAATGTTGGTAATAAAACCAAGAATTTGGCTGAAATGTTCTAGCTATGTGATGTTCACACATAGCTAGAAATGACCTGACACATTAAGGACATATTTGCCTTCCACTAGAAAGATTGCCAATTTACTTGGGCTAAAATTCTAATTTTAATACATAGTAAGAACTGATGTAAATAACATTAAATTTCCCAGAGATTCCATTCTAATTGGATATGTGGATGATTTATTTTATTCTCCAAAACATCACAAGACTCCAGGGAGAACAAAACTTACCTATTATAGCAGCTAGCTACAAAATAATACAAGGTATCAAAAGTTAAGTTTCATTTTACTTACCTCAACTAAAATATCTTGGCAATCTCATATCTAAAAATAGGCTACTAATAATCCTGAAAGATTCAGAGGAATCCTTTTTTTTTTTTTTTTTTTTTGCCAAAACAGAAAAACAGCTTAGAAGATTCCCAGGTTTGAGTAGATAGTGTTGCAAACTGGGTTCCAAGTTTTTCATTTATGGCCCAGCCTCTAGATGTCCTTTTAAAATTAAATTGATCTAATCTAATTCAGTGGAACACAAAATTGAAATAAGCTGTAAAATCTCTAAAGAATGATAGCAAGCTCCCACTCTGGGATGCCTTAATGATAAAATTTCTATATTTTTATACATAAAAATAAAAGATGGATGTGAGAAATTGTAAGTCAAGAACACAGATACCACCCTTGACCAACAGTGTGTTATAGTCAGTGGGTAGGCGTGGTAGTGGAAGGGCTCCCTCCTGCATGGCAGCCGTCTCTACTACAGACATACTGGGCAAACAAACAGAAAAGACAGTTTAGGTCTGTCTCTTGGCTATGTTTTTTTTCCGTTAAATGTTCACTGAATTCTCATCAAAATGAACACTTCTGTCAATCGACTGCCTCTTGCTTTCTGCACCTAAAATTACTTTAACTCAATGTAACAGTGTTAACTCAGCAATTTGTGGCCTTTTTTTTTTTCAGGATGAAGACCTGCGTGATTGACTTTTGCGTAGTGACAGCCTTCTTGTTCCTAAAAGTGGTTTACAGGAACCCCTTGATAATGCTGACTTAATTTGGTTGATAGATGGGTCTGCGAAAGATGAACAGGAATGCTACTGAGCTGTATATGTGATAACTTCCATGGTGGAAACGTGCAAGTTCTTATCTAGCTAAAGGAGGAATGGCCAACAAGCTGAATTAATTGTTCTAACTCGAGTTTGTGTAAGTTGAACAGAAGTTAAATAGACAATATGTGCACCAGTAGTTGCTATGCCCTCGGTGTAGCCCACAACTCTGAAGGCTGTGGAAGCAGTGAGGCTACTTAACTTACTCAGGGAAGCACATAATAAATAGAACATAGACCCTGGAAGGTGGCTGAGTTGCCTGGAGCATCACCTTGTACACAAAAAGGCTGCAGGTTTGATTTCAGTTCAGGGCGCACACATTGGTTGAGAGTTCAATGCCCGGTCAGATTGCATACAGGAGGAGACAACTGACGGACATTTTTCTCTCACATCCATGTTTCTCCCACTCTTTCTCTCTTTCCCTCTCATTTGCTTCTCTTTTCTTTCTCTAAAATCAGCAAAGCATATACTTGGGTGAGGATTTAAAAATAAAATAAATAGAGACTAGGTTGCTTACTTATTAGATGTCATACAGAAATTGATATGATTGACGATTATCAAAATCTCAGAACATACTAACACTGCCATTATAAAAGCAAAAGAAAGGCTTTTGGCTTATGCTGCAGCAACACAAGCAGCACTAAACATCCAAATTAGTTGTAGTAAAAACTCAGGGCCACATAAATTTAAACTAATGAAGCCTTTTTTTTTTTTTTTTTTGTAGACTACTAAGAGTAAGCTTCCTCAGATTTCACAGGTGGCAGCTATGTGGCAGATCAGAGTATTGCAGGGGTAGGTGTGAATGGTCTGGGCCACCTGTTCTTGTCTAATGAAGGATGTATCATTTCCATCTGTGGTGGATGCTGCCCACCCACCCATGTGTCAGTGGGTGTGACAGAACCCAGGTTATGATGAGGAGGCCTGGCTACCTGCTCACACAACAACCCACGTTAAGACTCTCCAACCTTCCTGAGGCCCAGGAACCCATCAGGAGCTATTGTTCTAGTGCTGCAGAGGAAATGGCCGTGCTCCATAACCTAGGAGTCTGCATGTAATTTTTTAATTAGAATTCACCAGAGGCTTCTCAAAGCACCTTTCATCCTCCTAACATGGACTAAATGCTAGTGGAAGTGAAGTAACTTGTCCTTTACTCTGGAGGGTACGTCCAGCATGTCCCAGGCTGTCTGGGACATAAAAGCTTCATATATGTAAGAGATCCCTGATGGTCACAGACATGGATGTCCCTACAGCACATGCTTTGGTTAAACTGCTGATCACCAGAGCTGATCCTGTCGCTGATGTCACTGTCCTCACTGAGGTCATTGCCTGAGAGCATGAACATGAGCAGGCACCCACTTCCATTGTTTGAGCACATGGGCCTTACAGGTTTAGTAAACTTGTCATTTTGTTCATCTTATGCCAGAAAGCCTCTAGTTCTCATCATTAAGGGTGACATTACCTGCAGGTTGGTGGGTTTTTTATAACTTGAATTTGGCATGAAATGAACTTTGGGAAGGAGCATATCTGTGTGCTCTGCCAGGAAGGGCTGTCTCTGTGGATGTGCAGTCTGTGCATTCACTCAGAAGGGCCTGTGGTAGGTTTAATAGTCTGACTTTGCCATTTTGAAATTCTTAATGACATTTGAACACAGTGCTCTGCATTCTCACTGGACACTCACTTTACCTAGTTCTTCCCCTAGTAGTGACCATGAGTTGAAAAAAATGGTTTGTCCCTATGGAAAGGTGCAATTTGTAATGTGAGCACTAGCAGACAGCACCATCACAAGAGAAGCTGCGGGGACTGTGGGGGTGCTGTAGAAGTGTTACTGGCTCTGTCTATTCTGTTTGTTTCATTGGACGTGTCTAATGAACAGGACCTCCCTTCTCAAAACTTGGTAGCTCACAAAGCCAGCAAAATGCCAGAAAATTACATAACATAACATAATTCTGAGCATGTGAGGCCACTGCATGTTATGGGGACAGTTTTTGGGACACAGTGTTCAGGCTCCCAGAAAACTCCTTATCAGGTCCCTCCAAGGCTATGGGAACATGGCTTCCCTTAGTTACCCAGACACCTGGGTGAATAATCCAGACTGCAGGCATTGTATGTGCCTTTAAAATTGTTCCCTCTACCTTAAAAACCAATTACACCATGGGAACCTCTCCTTTTCCCTGCTCTTCTGCCATAGGCTCCATGCTTTGACATTAGGGCACTAACTCAGTTTAAGATCTTTAGAAAAGAAAGAAGTTAGTTAAACACAAGAACTTCAATAGCCACACAGGGCAACTGACTTAAAATGTTCCCAGCACTGCTCATCTAAGATATCTGTACTTCATTATTCCTGTCTTAATTGGTTGCTTACTTCACACCCTATACTCTTCAGTTCTTTTGAATCTTTGATGTGTCTTCTCCTTCACACTCCTACCTCCTCTACCTCTTCTACCAGTCTCCTACCCCAACCAAACCTGTCCCCTTTCATCTGGGCCTCTCATCTACTGACAGTAGTCTTTGGGTGTCCTCCCCCATCATGGGGTCTTAAGGGGCTCAGAAACCCCAAGACCAACTACCTAAGGCTGACAAGAATGATTGGAAAGAGGAAATAAACTAACAAAGTACTCACACTATGTATTTATCACACCCCAATTTTTCCCTATTGAGGCAGAATGTTCTCAAAAGCCTCATGGTTCTTAACCTCACATTTTTCCCTTAAAAGGTTTCAAATTAATTGTATTAAAATGTATAACATTAAACTTACCATCATTAACCAATAGCATGTGAACAGTTCATTGATGGTATACATGTATGTTCTCATTGTTGTAAAAGAGATCTCCATTACTTTTTTTTTCCAGTAAAACTGAAAATCTAAACACAATGAATGCTAATGCTTCATTACCTCCTCCTCAAAGTACCTAGCAATAAACAATTGTTTTGTTTATGTAAATTTAAGTACTGGAGATACTGTTTGTAAGTGACAGGTGTGTTCAGGGGAGATGATTTGTCTCTAATCAGTGTAGGCAGAGAAACAGGTGGGCTCCAATTACAAGGGCAGAAGAGCAGGTGGTTCAGGAACTGCTGCCTTCAGGAAAGAGCCATCAGCATGCTGAGAGAGAGGTGAGGGGGAGATTAGGAAGTGAGGCAGAATAGGAGAGCTGAGGATCCAAAGTTTGCTGAAGGTTGGAGAGGAGACTAGAAAACGTTTTGTGGTGGAAGACAGTTGGACCAACCTGTTTTGGACCCAAAGAGGGTAATAAAACCTCAGTTTGGGAAAGGGGTCGGAAAGGTGGGTGGGCTGGTGTTGAGGAGGGTCTGCTAGTCTCAGTTTCCAGAGTGAGGGTCAGGGCTGTCAGTGCCCTGCTCTGACCAGGGTGAGACTGGGGCTGCTCTTTCCTCAAGGCCAGTCTGAGTCAGCCACTTTCAACTTTGCCTGGAAGCACCTTAGGAACACAGATCTCTCCTCCTCAGTACCCTAAGTCTTCTGATGCTGAGGCTGCAACTGGGAGCCAGTGCCCATGAAAGAGGCACCAAGTGGAAATTGAGGGGAAGCCTGGTTGTGGGAGTGGGGGTGCCTGATGAAAAAGAATAAGACTGGGTTTCCATGTAGCTTTCTGAGTCATTGTATATTTGAGAGAAATTTTCTTCCAACTAATGAACATGGATGTCTTTCTACTTAGTCGTTTTTTTCTTAACTTTCAGATTTGTTTGATAGTTTTCACTGTACCCATCCACTTTTTTTGTACAATTTTCCCTAAGTATTATATTCTTTGTGAAGCTACTGTGAACAGAACTGTTTTCTTAATCTCATTTCAGGTTTGTTCATCATTGTTGCAAAGAAATAAAAAACATTTGAGTATCAATATGGTCTTCTGCAAGTTAGCCTTTATTAATTTTGTCATTCTGCTGTCTGTGTGTGTGTTTCTGTGGCAGAATTATTAGGATTTCCTACATATGAGATTATGTTGTCTGCTAAATGAAATTTCTTTTTCCAGTTCTGATACCTATCATTTCATCTTTTTGCCTAAACATTTTGGCCAGTCCTTCAAGTACTGTTGAGTAAATGAGGAAAACATCATTTTTCTTCTTCTTTACAATCTTATTAACATTTTGGTATTTCTCCATGGAGTATTGTGTTAGCTGTGGACTTTCCTATATGGCCTTTACTATGTCAAGCAGTTTTCTTCTATTACAATAGTCCCTGTCTTTCATTAAAATCACAATCAGTGTATCTAAAAATTTATTTCACCATCATATTCACTCTGCAGGCCAGAAAATAAAGTCCTGTTCAGATAGAGAACAACTTTATATGAAATTTCTCGAGGTCCAAGGTTATAAAGACAGAGTTGGGCCATTTTTAGTGCTTAACTAATTATTTAACAACAGATAAATGCTTTCCTATTTACTCTAAAGTTCTCTTTGCCCCAGAGATAAACGGAGGTCACTAGCCTGCCTTCTGCTCCATACACAACAGTTTACATGAGGAATGGAATCTGATTTTTGTAAGTCGAAAGTGTTCCGAGAAAGGGTTAATAAAACTCATGAGAGAGAAATTCCAAGTGATGATGAGGTTATAAGACACTGGGGCTTGGGAAGGGTCTTTCTCTTGCTGATACCACTGAGATGTTCATGGGGACATGTCAAATGCTACCCTGTGGTGATCTGGGGACAGGAAGAGGTGCAGCCTTTATCTTAATACACTGACACTTGAACTAAGACTATTATCACTTTGCTGAGGTCATGACCATCCTCTGGTGACCTTTGGAGAATACAATGTGGACCATGTGTGGCCCCACCTGACTGAAGAGGGGGTTTAGCCCCAGGTTTCAAGCCCACTGTCATTCTCATTCTGTCACATCCTGTATTTCCACTAAGCTAGGAGAGTGCCCACACTCCTGCCCATCAACACCACAGTCACAGAGCATAAGGATGCTGTGGTCATGACCTGCTACACACATGTGATGTCCACCTATCTGTTTTTCAACAGCTTGTGTATGCATGTTTTTAAGAGCAGGTAACTGTCCTGGGGCCATAGAACCCTCACCAGAGACACAATCAGGAGGGAGGATACAGAAGATTATCAGTGTGAAGTCACCAACACAATCAGTTCTTATGAAAGTGATCCCATCAGGTTGGAGGTGAAAGGTGAGTGGCCCTTCTCTCTCCCCTACATTATTAAATTTGGAATAAACTTTTTTCTTTTTAAAAATAGATTCGTAGTGAAACTTTTTTAGGAAGCTTGCTTTGAGTCAATGAATGCTCAAAACTGTGAGCTGTCATTGTCACTACAGTTGACTTTGGGTCATATTCCACCCTGGAGCCCCCCTGAGGTTGGTCTCATTGCACAATCTTCACAGTGCAGGTGACACAGAGTTCCTCAGAGAGCAAGCAATGGTCCAGTGATGGCCAGTGGGAGAGTCCAATGAGCTTGCAGGAATCCAAGCTCTGTCCCTCCTGCAGAGAGACATGCAGAGGGCACCTGGACTCTGTGTGGACAATGGAAATGAAGAGGAGGACACCTAGGATTGTCACAGTGGTGATTTACTTCTCCCTGTTTGACTTGTCTTTAAAGTTTTCTCCAGTTTTCTGGAGTATTCTTATTTTCATGGCAATAGACACATGTATATATTTAGTACAACTCTGTCCTCCTTGTTAACATAATATAATCGGAAACCTTTGTGATACAACCAAACTTTGTCTAAAATTTCCTAGTGCAAGACTTAGCCCACAGAATTAGAAATGACCTTAACATTCACGAAACTGTTCGATATGGTGGGTAGTTTGGTATCTCTTGGAGAAGAAGGAATTCTTCAAAGTGAAGAAGACTGCAGGTGAAGGGGGAGCATCAGGCTTCTCTACCTCAAGAGGCTTCTTAAACTTCCATCTTAGATTTCATAGGAAATCCTTCATCAGAGCAAACTATGAGTTGCATGTCCATGTCTGTGCACTTAGGTAATGAATCAGTCCAAATCAACTGACACTGGACAAGTGGTAGGATCAAGAATCATCTTCTTTGTTTTAGACATGACATTTGATCAGTGGGATGGTGATGGTAGTGAGAAATGGAATATCTCTGTGGAAAACTGCTGAAGCATAGCATTCTGGGAGATGAGAGGCAGGCCTTGTCCAGGTGGGGCTGAACAGTAAGAAGCTGGGGAAATTTCTTGACAAGGGCAATAGGGAAGCTGAGATGATAGACTTCTACAAGGATGGACAGTTTGAGAAACTTACATCCAGCTAATGAATCACAGGGTTTCATTTTTTGTAATCAAAGACTTAGGAGTCAATGGTTTGGTGTGTCTAAACTTTTGTCATCTCTGCACCACACTGGAAAAAGAAGGGTCGTCTTGGAGGACCACACATTGAATACACTGCAACATGTAATTGCAAAAAATCTCGTAATATCTTAAGTAAATTTATAATTTTGTGTTGGGCTGCATTCATAGCCATCCTGGGCTGCATGTGGCCCATGGGCTGCAAGTTGGATACCCCTGGACACATTGCAGATCATGCCAGGGCAGAACAATCTCAATCTGCATACCCTTTTTATGGCATTCAGTAAAAATAGAACTCATCAGAAAATGACCCTGGCCTCTTTGAAAAACACAGCTGAAAACTAGTGAGTATTTTGTTTAGATTCTCCAATGAGACCTCCTCTAGGATTCCCACCAGCTACAGATACAAAGAAACCCCACAAAGGTGGTTTCTGCTCTGGAAGAGTGGAAACCACATGCTTCTGCTCTTGCTGAAGCATGCCCTTGTCTTCTCTTTCTGCTGTTTTTTATCCTAGACTCTAAGGTTCCCCATGAAACTTGCACCCAGAAAAGCAGTGGGCAGTGGCAGCTCATTTCTGGTTGAGCCCCTGGATCCAGCTCCAAGATCTCCTTTCCTCCCACTTTCCAGTGAGTTGACCACAGCCCGCCTTGGTGCACATCTGTTACTGTGACACGTGTTTTTCAGTGAATGAAAGCAGCCGCTCCTAGACACTTCTTTCTCGTAACATTTCTCGAAAGCCAAGGCAGGCTTTTCTAGGTTCTCACAGGTTGAGTCTTCCCACTTAAGACCTTCCTTCCCTTCACTGTCCTTAGCTTCAATAGATACACTCTCAAAAGTGTTAACAGTTGGTCTCCTGTTGTGGAGTTCTTCCTGCGGGAGGTAGAGATCCCACATGCCACAGCTTGGCCTGGAAAAAGCCACTCAGGGCCCAGTGTTCTTTAGGGAGCACAGAAAGTCTCAGCTCTTTGGCACCTGTTTAAAGCAGCTGGAAATTTACATTCCTTCATTAACTGCAGGAACTAATGGAGGTCCGAAATGGATCTTGGTTGTAGGTAATTGAGCTGTATTTCCCTCCACTGTGCAGAAGACAGTCTTGCTAGGCCCTAGAAGAGGTAAGGTTCCAGCCACCAACACCAGACAGGTTCTTCCTGGACACAGGCCTCTGACCTTCATTTTTCAACAGCATTTCTTTAGAAATGTAATTCCTATGTGTAAGTGAAGATGCTTTTTCTGCTGTTTTTCAATATATGTGTTTCCATATGTTTCTTGTCAGTGTTATGACCCAGAGAATGTCTTTCTGAAGGGCCTGGGCCCATTCCTTTGAAATTTATTCATCCTGGTAGTCCTGTGTTCAGGTCTCAGAGAAAGAATATGAGAATACTAACTTGGTTGGGGACTGTTACATCTAAGATATAAAGCAATCACCTGTTAGGTTCCATGAGAAATTCACTTTCATTTTGTGAAAAGACCATTAGCAAGTGCAGATGCCTATGAGTCCTTCCGCTATTCTTACAATCTCGCCAGCTTTTTGTTTCAGGGTGTTGAGTTCATTCTCACTGCCCTATTGCATGGTCTTCAATAAAGACCTTCTCACCTCTTTAAATTTGTCTGAAGCATGTTTTCCTCTGACATCATTTACGTGCAATCAGCTGACCCTGTCAGTCTGCTCTCAGTGTCAATCTTCATAGTATTTCCCAATCTTCCAATTTCTTATTTTATCTGGCTACAATTCTCCAAGTAAACATTTCAGATTTTCCCTTCCCTCTTGACGCGGCATCCACAGCAAAAGCTGACCTGACCACGCACATCCTTCTTGTTTGACAACTTGCATTGAAGGGGACTTTGTCCCAGATTCTGAGAAGAGATGCCCGCATGAGATTATGCACGCCTGCAGAGGCCTAACCTCAACCCTGTTCAGATTCCACTAACATTTTCAGTACACCTTAAAAAGCAAGGTCACAGAGACCTTTAAAGATGTTCTGTCACAAAACTCAACAACTCTAGTAAACATGCAGGTCCCTGCCCTATCATTTACCCTGAGGCCAGCCTTGAACAGCCCAGGTTCAGGTTTTCTGTGCTTTGGTACTCAGTCTAAATGTCTTTGTTTGTTTGTTTTATCATTTTTACAAACTCCACATGCTTGTCCTTCCAGAGTTCATATCTAGGACCTGAAAAAGAAAATTCTCTTTCCTGGTTTTAGTAATTAACTAACTAACTAACTAACTAACTAACTAACTAACTAACTAACTAACTAATTAATTTGTAGTTCGAGTAGAGTTGTCTCCAATTTCCTCTACTGCTCCCCCACATGCCAGCCATTCCCACCTGCCACCCTCAGTCCTACCCCTTTGACTTTGTCCATGTATCCTTTATACACGTTCCTTGACAACTCTTCTCCTTTCCCCTCCCCCTGCTGTCACCCACCCCTTTCCCTTCTGATTATTGTCAGTTTGTTCTTTATTTCAATGTCTCTGGTTATATTTTGCTTGCTTATTTGTATTGTTGATTAGGTTCCACTTATAAGTGAAATCGTGTGGTATTTGTGTTTCACCACCTTGCTTATTTCACTTAGGATAATGCTCTTTAGATCCATCTATGCTGTCATCAAGGGTAGGATCTTCTTCTTTCTTTCTTCTGCTAGTATTCCATCATGTAATTGTACCATAGTTTTTTTGTCCACTCATTTTATATTTTCAAATGATACCTCAGACAAGGGTTTGATCTCCAAAACATATAAAGAACTCACACGACCACTCCAGGATGAGAAACAACCCAATTGAAAAATTGGCAAAGGACCTGAACAGACACTTCTCCAAGGAGGACATACAAAGGGCCCAGAGCCAATGAAAAGATGCACAGCATCATTAGCCATCAGAGAGATGCAAATTAAAACCACAGTGAGATACCACATCACACCCTTCAGAATGACCATCATAACCAAATCAACAAACAACAGGTGCTGGCAAGGTTGTGGAGAAAAGGGAACCCTAGTATACTGTGGAGGGGATACAGACTGGTCCAGCCAGTGTGGGAAATAGCATGGAATTTCCTCAGAAAACTAAAAATAAGACTGCCTTTTGGCCCAACAATTTCATTGCTGGGACTATACCCTAAGAATCCTTAAACAGCAATTCAAAAGGACATATGCACCCCAATATTCATAGCAGCACAATTTGCAATAGCCAAGTGGTAAATGTAATCTTGTTCCCTTTTCATTATTGCCTTTGTGTGGCCTCTGGGTACTTTGCTGAAATCCTTGGAGACCTGGCCAGAGCTGGATTGTGTGTAAGCCAAGAGTGAAATAGAGGTGGCTATAGAAAGATGGGGTGTGCTCAGAGTCAGGATAATAAATTATAAAGCCTGTAGTGTTTGGGAATGTAACACATTATATAGGTTCAAGGGGATCCAGGGGTGTGTTGCAGGAGGGTTCTTTTAAGAGGCTGAAAATGGGGCTAAAAAATGTAAGTGAGAAGCTGACCTCTCTGCTCAGGGAGGAGCCACTGGAGCTGCTAAGGTGAAGTGGGGAGCATAATTTTCACAGTCTTGGTTAAGCATGTAAAGTAAGGCATGGTGTTGGGAGAAAGTATAAGGTCCCCTGACACTGGGACAAGTGGAAACACCAGATGTACAGGCTGGCAGGTCCATGGGACATAACACATGGGTGAGGGAATGAAAGGTAGAAAGAGACAGAATTCAGACTGGCAGTTTCCATGGGCTCAGGGATGGAGGAATGGGATGCAACTGTTCAATGGGTGTGGAGTTTCATTTAGGCTGATGAAAATGGTTTTATCCTGGGTACATGTGTTGACTGAGACACACTGTGACTGCACTAAAGGCCACTGAGTTATTTACTTTAAAAGAATTATTTTTGTTGTATGAATTCAACCTCTGAAAAATAATTTGTGGAATGGAAGAAGCCAAGCAGAAAAGAAAGGCATACTATGTAATTCCACTAATATAAAATCCTAAAAAATGCAAACTAATCTATGAAGAAAGACAGTAGATGAGTGTTTTCTGAAGGACTGTGGAGGTTTGGGGGTGCAGAATGATGGGGTACAAGGACATGTGAGAAATGTTTAAGTTGAATGGATACACATGGAATGTGTATGCATGTCAACACTCCATAGGTTGTACACTTTACATATGGGTGGTTTACTGTGTGTAGCTTACACAGACAGTATACATCAGTCAAGCTGTCATCAACACTTGATGTCAGGGATTGCTGTGTGTTCAGGAGGAGAGAATATTGTTTTTTTATTACTGCTGTTTCCCTCAGGCCAACTGGGGATGTGTGCCCACAAGAGTGTGATAATGACAACACATGGCTATTTTTTTAAGCATTGACTATGTGCTGGGCACTTCAAGATTAGTAGCTCATTCAATCAGGTACATAAGTCATTGACTGCACTCACCACATTCAACTTTTCCACCTCCTGGCTTGTGCACTTGCTGTTTTCTCTTCCTGGACCTGTTATGTCTGTCTCCTTATGAGCTGTAGGTTAGCTGGGCTCTCTATTAGACAAGCCTCTCCATCTAGTTCAGAATCCCAGTTATGTGAGGTCATTATGCTGCATATTCCAACCTTTGAACTATTGTCACATGTGTAATGTCTTTACTCATTTATCCAAAAACGGAGTGCCTGCCCTCTGCCTGACATGGTTGTGAGCACTGGGGATGTAGTGGAGACACAGAGCACACAGAGCCTCAGTCCTCACAGATGGACACACTGGGGTTCCAGTTGCACACTGATCTGAACAGCAGTAGTGACAGCGACGTGTTACAGTGAGTTATGATAACAGAAGGCATATTTTGGGTGAATTTTTAATTTAAAACTCCTGTAGGAGCAGGAAGGATGAGAAGTGGTTGGAGCAGACACAGTGGGAGATAAGAAAAGATAACATGGGAAACAGCTTTACCCTGAGTGAACTGGGAGGCTCTGGAGTCTCAGAACAGGAGAGGACCATAAGTGGTCAGTGTTCAGTGAGGGAACCAAAGTTTGGCCACCTAAAGTCGTTTTTTTGTTTTTGTTTTTTTGCTGTGGTGTTGATTTTAAGCTGTATTAAAAAACAAAACAGGAAAAACATGACCCTTTTTACATTCTTTCCAAAATTAAGACATCTAATTTTGCTGCAGGAAAATAATCAGGAGGTTCACCTTACCCTAATGTGATTAATGATAGAAAATAGGAGGGACTCAGGCAGGTGCCCATTGGTGAGTTATTCCTTTGCCCCACTGTTTCTGCATTTCCCAGAAAGAACTTTCCTGCCATGCACTCTGCTCTTCTCAACTATATATGCATCAACCAATCTGACTGATTAAATTTAAGACCCCATTCTCCCTTTTATTCTTTTTGTCCAAAATGTCATATATAAGCAATGTTACTTCCCTGTCTTTGGAAATTTCAAACATGTGAATTTTCCATGCTCAGATATTAAACTTGATTTTGTCCTGCTACTCTCTTTGTTACCTTTATAGCTAGTCCAGCCAGAAAACTTGAAGAGTTGGGAGGAACACTATTGTAATATGTCTAACTCCCTCACTAGGCAATATGCATGTGCCTGCTGAATTCTGGGCCAGGAGCGCAGTAGGAGGCAAGTGCAGAAATTCAGGTGACAGGTAGGGTGGGTCAGACTAACCTGAAAAAAGGGGTCAGATTAATTCTGAGTGTGGAGTGAAGAGGATTACCTGAAGGATGAGATGTGGGGTGTGAGAGAGATAGGGAAGTTGGGAAAACACACAGAGATATCGGGAACTTTTGGAGAAGCACACTGGGGTTAGAAATGTTACTGGGATCAACAATCTTCAGGCATCTTGAAGTCTCTTTTAGGTATTAGTTTTCAGGTAAATTGTTTTGTCAATGGACAGGGGCCTGACCCTGAGTGGGGCTGCCTTGTGCCAGCTGTAGTGTGTAGGTTTATGATTTTGTATAAGATCTCACAACATGAGTCCAGCTGACTATGAGTCTTCATTGATTGATTAATTGATTTAAAATACATTTTGTTGATTATGCTCTTACAGTTGCCTAATTTTTTCTTTGCCCCCCTCCACCCACTACCCCCTTTCCTTCTAGGAATCCCCGACTTAGTTCACACCATTGTGTGTTACATAGAAGTTCTTTGGCTTCTCCATTTACTATACTGTTCTTACCATCCTCATGTCTATTTTGTACCTACCAATTTGTGTTTCTTAATATCTGCATCTTTCCCTTCATTCTTCTCCCTCCCTCTCAAGTGATAACCCTCCAAAGGTCTTCATTTCTATGATTCTGTTCTTGTTCTGCTTGTTTGATTAGTTTGTTATTTGCATTGAACTCTTGATAGTTGTGAATTTATTGCCATTTTAATGTTCATAGTTTTCATCTTTATTTTATATAATTGTCTTTAGTATTTCATGTAATAATGACTTGGTGATGATGAACTCCTTTAATTTTACCCTGTCTGGAAAGCACTCTATCTGCCCTTCCATCCTATATGATAGTTTTTCTGGATAGAATCATGTAGGTTGTAGGTCCCTACTTTTCATACTTTTGAATACTTCTTGTCAGTCCCTTCTAGCCTGCAAAATTTCTTTGGAGAAATCAGCTGACAGTCTTATGGGAATTCCTTTGTAGGTAACTAGTTTCTTTTCTTTTGTTGCTTTTGTAATTCTTTCTTTATCTTGAACCTTTGACATTCTAATTACAATGTGTCTTAGTGTGTTCCTGTTTGGGTCCAGCTTGTTTGTGACTTTCTGTGCTTACTGGACTTTTATGTCTGTTTCCTTCACCAAATATAGGGAAGTTTTCTTTCATTATTTTTTCAAATAAGTTTTCAATTTCTTATTTTTTCTCTTCTTCTGAAACCACTGTGATTCCAATGTTGGTATGTTTAAAGATGATCCAGAGGTTCCTCAGCCTATGCTTGTTTCTCTGAATTCTTTTTCCTTCTTGTGTTCTGATTGAATGAGTTTTCCTTCCTTGAGTTCCAAGTGATTTGATTCTCAGCTTCCTCTCCTGCACCATTGGTTCCCTGTAGATTTATCCTTCTTTCACTTAATGTAAATGTCACTTCTGCCTGAGTCTTTTTTATGCTGTTGAAGTACCTACTGAGTTCCTGGAGCATCCTGATAACTAGTGTTTTGAATCTGCATCTGCTAAGTTGCTTTTCTCCATTATGCTTAGTTCTTTTTCTGGAGTTTTGTTTTGTTCTTTCATTTGGGCCATATTTCTTTGTCTCCTCCTCATCTTCAGCAGACTCCCTGTGTTTGTTCCTGAGGATGAGAGTCTACTTATTAGATTCTCATATCTAGAGTCACTGGGGATGTTACTGTACTGCTGAGGATGGTAAATCTAGGAAGAGCTCATCATAGAAGAAGCAACAAAAGAGCCTGTGCTGGGGTTTCATACCTGAATGGGAAGTCAGAGAAAAGGGAGCCTTAGGGGCCGGTTCAGGGGATCACCCCTGGACAAGGTTCTACCTCCCCATCACCTTAGAGTTTAGGAGGCACATGCCTGTGAAGAAGAAGTGCTGGAAAATGAAGGGAAAGGATATGGCAAGTGATTATCACCAGAGGGAGAGGATGCAGTCTGGGTCCTTTGTCTTGAGGCTTTTACCTCTCTCTTCCAGGCAGGAATCTGAGGTGAGGTCTCAGGGGACACTTCAGTAGAATATTCATTAGTTCCTAAGCTGTGCCCTTTCAGAGTCATGGTCTCCACTGGTGGGTCAGTGAAAAGGCAGAGAATCCTCAGTCACTGCTATTGTTTCTGGCATTGCCCAGCTGGTTTTGCTACTTTTGTGGGCCTGGAACTGAAATACAACTGAGGTCTGGATGTTATCTCCAGGGAGGATAGGCCAGGGGAGGAGAGATTACTCATGGGGTAAGATTTTGTTTCCCCAGTTTTGCCCACTGCAAGGCACCCTGGGCCTTCCACCCTGGTGACCATCTGCACCTGGCTGTAAATTGCTAGGTCATTGTGTTCAGCTGTCTCCGCTTCCTTGTTCCCCTTGCCAAGGAATTTCCCTAGTGACTTACTATCCTGTAACAGTTGGACATCAGCAGTAATGTCCAATTCGTCTCTCTCATCCATTATCATGTCCCCAGGGCCTCAGACAGTGTCTAGTAGGTTCAGAGTGCTAGTCCATGGCATTCCCAGAACCAAGAGCTGAACAAGGAATTTACAATCAGAATGTCTTCTGAATACCCGATATGACTTAATGACTAAAAACGTGCAGTGCAGAGATGACACACACTTACCATGATGGCACAGTCCTCATCAACACATTTTTCCCTGTGTCATAGGAAGGCTTTCCTCAAACATTCACGCTGCACACATTGTTGGAACTAAAGTTAAACATAAATGTGTTTGGGTGATACCGAAACTTAACTGGCACTTCTCTGTGGGACTGCAATCCCAAACCCAGTTCCTCAAACACAGAAGTGTGACTGTTTTTTTTTTGGGCAGGCAACAAGCTCACAGTTACTAATTAAAATCAGGTAGAGGGGAAAGTACAAGGTATTAACTGATTAAGCAGTGATGATAATGTAATCACTGATCGGAAACATGGGTCAGGGTAACATAAAACCAGGTTCTCTCTGAACTTTACAAATAATATTACAATGCATGTGCCAAGTTGCTTTTCAGGAATGAGACCCTCACCAGAGAGAAGCTTTGGAGAAAAAAAAGGTGGAATATTTTTACTAGCATGTTCATATATATATATATATATATATATAAATAAATAAAATATGTATATAAATAAATATATATATAAATATATATAAAATTTAGTCTCTCTGTAATAAGAAGTCAAGTTGATGCTTGGAAAATGTAAAAAAGTGTCAGTTTTTAATCTCATTTTGTGATAATTTAGGCATCAATGACTTTAGTTAAGTGACTAGGCAGATCAGAATTGAGTGTTTAAACTTGTGGAAGGGTCCTGTCTCTGCTGTCAACAGAACCAGAATCACCTACTCAGGTGAACCTGTTAGGATATTGATTTTCATCCAGTTATTGGTAAATTAGAGGTTTAGGATAAAACTTCTTTGACCTCCTCCCTTAGCTGCTAGAACAAATTTAGATGAAGGACCAGTTCAAAAAGGATCAGTCAAATGTCATTGCCAAGCAAACATTTATTTACCAAACATTGCAATTGGCGTTGCCATGCAAATGGCTTTCCTGCCTTTTGAAACCTCAAACCAGAGTCCTCTTTCCTTCTTTGTTTCAAAATAACATGTAAGCCTCAACTACCCAATACTATTTTGGGTGTCTATTTTCATCACCCCAGCATATTAATTTGAATAATGGACTGTACATGGCCTCCCATTATTCTAACTCTCATAATTTGAATACTCCCACTAGAGTAATTTTAAAAATCAGGGAAACATATCTTTAAGTCACATGACCAGCTGTTATAATTTTCTGTTTAAGAATGAATGAACAAAATAACGATGGCAGTTGTGATGGAAAGGAATGCAGATGTGACTTGGAGCCTAAAATCTTGTCAGCAAAAAGGGTCATCGGTGACTCATGGCTGGAGATAAAATAAGAATGTGACCTGCTGAGCACCAGGTGGATAGATCTGTTTTCTGCTTTTAAGGCAACATCACTGATATATCCCTAAATGGGTTGCAGTGCATTTGGTTGTGTGCAGGCAGAAAGATTTCTGGGTCTTTTTCTGAAGAGATTTTGTTTATGTAATTTTAGAGTGAGGGGAAAGGAGGGAGAGGAACAGCACTGTGCCAGAGATACATCAGTGGGTTGCCTCTCTCATGCCCCCATCTGGGAACCTGGCTGGAGCCCAGGCAGGTGTCCTGAATGGAATTGTACCAGTGACCTTTCAGTTCCCATGCCAGCACACCATACTCTGAGCCACACCAGCCAGGGCAGATTTCTAGCTCTCAATAACCAAAGATTTCAGCCTAAATGATGCCAGGAAAAAAAAAAACAGATTTAGAAAAGTGATGGAAACTTGCACAATCACTTAGCAATTTTCAAAGCCCATGACCTCAAATCTCTTAGTCATGACTGGCTTCTCTTTCTCTCCTTAATAGACCTTAAATAGAAACCTCTGCATAGTTGGGATCTCTGAGCACTAGCTGTTCATTTTTTTACACTAGCTCCTTTGAAATATGTTTTCTGCCTTTCACTGCCACCGGATTACAGTATTGTGGCTATCTAAATTTGGGTAAAATGTCCCACTTCAGAGTGGCCAATAAAATATACAGAGTTACAGGTCTCCATCTTGCCTTGGAAAAGGGCACACAGTGTCCGACCTTGCTCTGTGAGAAGAGGAGAAAATGGGGGAGCAGTTGGCTTCTTAAGGTGTGAGAGGCCTGAGTGGGTGCAAGGGGTGAAAGTGAAGTCTTCTCAAACTCCAGTTGTCAAAGTCCACTCAGTCGGAAAGGTCATCCCACTTAGCTTTCTTCTGCTTTCCTGATGTGTCACCAAAGGACTTCAGTGACCTCTTATGCCTCCTCCCTTGGTTGTACCCTATAAAATAAGGTACAAGCTGCCATTCTCTGCAGTGTTTTCTTAATTCTTTGAGATTCTGCTTCTTGGCAATTGTTGACAGTTTGGCTCAAATAAACTCATAAAAGGAAGAAAGTGATGGAGAAGCCAGGCTTCTGATCTCTGTCACAGCAGTACATGAAGAACACAAAAAAGGTTTCGGTATTATTAGATGTTATACAGGCACTGAAACAATTCTTACTTGCCAGTATTTCAGGACATCCTCAAGCTGCCACCATGAAAGCAAAAAGAAATTATTTAGCTGATGTTGCAGCTAGTCAGGCAGTAATTTTTTGTTGTTGTTCAGGTACACTAGTGTCTGTTTTCCAACCAGCACTTTCCCCACCATATCCATCCACACCTCCCACCCTCATCCTTTCCCTCTTTGGCTTTGTCCATGGGTCTATTATACATGATCCTTAATGACCCTTTTCTTTAAGCAACCAAATATTTTTTTTTTACTTTTTAAATAATTTATTGTTTATAGTATTATAGTTATCCCACTCTAATGAACAAAAAAAATAATTTTTACCTAAGAATTTTTGTTGCTTTTTATTAAGTCAATACCAAACTCCTTCATACAGTTCCAGTGGACAGGCTGCATTAAAAAAAAAAAAGAGTATAGGCCAGAAAAAGGGAGTGAGGACATTTGAACCAGACAAACAGATATGGTCTCAACAAGAAACCAATCGTACCTATTGGGACTCAGTTACTTATCCCTAACATGTACATGAGGTAACACATTGGGTTTTCATAATTGTGATTTCTGTAGTAAACAATACTAATGGAAACCTCTTAGTGTATCTGGCAAAGTGTGAGACCCATGTTTTATCTGTCCAAATATAACCTTGGAAAATCATTCAAAGGGCCCAAAGACATTTTCTTCTTTGTTCAGATCCTCCTACTGTATGGTATTTGAATTTAGTATAAATGCCACCATCTCAGGAATACAAATATGGGTTAGTTTCAATTTCTATATTTTTCACATTGTGTTAAGGCTTTTTCTTGCAGGAGAGCAACTCATTTACCAAAGATTTATTATAATTAGGAAAAATGAACACCCATTGGGGAATTCTCTCTGAGTAACCATGACTGAGGGACTCATTTCACTGGGCAAACAATGCAATGCCTTTCTAATATTGGGCTCATTTTGTATAGTTTCCATTGTGGTTATCTCCCCAGGGCAGTTGAAACTCAAGTAAATAAATTTTGGCAGCTTTAATCCCACTTTGCCAAATACTGCTTAACCTGAAAACAACTCCTTCAGGTAAATACATAGCTTTTCTCTTCATTAAACAGTCACTATTCACCCTCTGCATCGAAGCAAAGGGACATAGAAGATATAAATCAATATTACTAAAAGAGACATTCTGCATTTTTAGCGAACATGTAGTAATCATCTTATATCAACCGATAAAATACTGATATTAATTTCATGAGTGCACTCCTAGGTGATGATGACTTCAAATACACAACTTCTTTTGTCAATTGGAAGAGACATCCATTAAAGACTTTCTCCAGCACTGTAGGAAAAGCCTCATCAGGTGCCCCAGCATGAATGGCCATTTGCTCTTGTCTCTGACACTCGCCTCCACTCACAGCAATCCAGCGCTCTTTAGTGATGGGAAGTTGCCGCCATCAGTGAGAGACAGCTCTCCAAGGACACTGACAAGAACTCTACAGCACAAATGCATGTTGAACTTGTTAGTTAGATTGTCTCTACCTGTCTGCTAATATTAGTTATATAATAATTATACCTGTTCTTCCCGTTTTTGTCAAACCTTGTGAATATAGCTCCACTGTTCACAATTTGTAAATGTGTATACGATAACCTTTGAAGCATCGAAATACGTTTTTTATGGTTTCTCTTTTTCAGGCAGGTTAGTAAGAAGTTAGCAATATTTCTTGCAAATGAAATGGGGAAATTGAGACAGATAACTGATCTAGGTAAGCAATTTATAGCCAAATACAGAATCTCACCAGAGTGAAAACCTCAAGCACTTAACAATGAACAAATACATACTGGACCTTCCATCAGGGTGGTCTTTTCTCATCTGGAAAGTTGCTCATCATGCAATTTCAAAGCTCTGTCCTGGAAGCAACCAATTAGTGGAGACCACAACCATGAAAGGGCACACCTGAAAAAACTGATGAATATCTTACTGAGCTCTTCCTTGAGACTTCACCTAAAATCTTCACTTTTTCAAAGTAGTTAGAACTCCTTGACACAAAGAAACCAGCGTGTGTTCTTCTTGAGGTGCGTCTACTCAAGTCTGCTTTTCAAGTAAATTTTTTTTCTTCTAAACTTTAGTGGGTCCTCATGAGACTTGCAACCAGGGGAGCAATGGGCAACAGTAGCTCGTCCTGGGGAAACCTCCTGAACTGGTTCCCAAGGCTCCTTTCCTGTGATTCTGCAATAAGCTGAATGCAGCACCTCCTAGCCTCCCACCTTTCCCATAATGTTTGAGGAGAGCCAAAGCAACCCCATCTTGTCTCTCTTCTATTGGTTTTACCCTAGTCTCATGCTTGTGTCACTGTCCCCAGCTTAATAAACATACTCTCAAAATCACCTGGGCTTGTGTTGTGAAATTCTTCCTGCACTAACTCAAGAACCCACACCCTACCAGATGGCTTTAGACCATCCTGCCCTGGGCCTGGCCCCTTTTCTGGTGACATTTTGAAATTCAGAAGAAATACTATTGGGGAAGAAAAAAAAAGGGGTGTTTGTTTTCTTAAAGAGGTTAAAAGTAAGTAGTTTCCCTTAATAAGTTGGATATTTTTGAGTGAGTAAAAAGAGACAAACTGAGAAGATCAAGGAAAGTGGTGGATGGTTACTGGAATAAAGATAGTGAGAAAGGGATTTCATGTATAAACACCACAATGTAATTATGTGAATATCCTCCCACCCTAACTCAACAAGAACTACAAACTCTATTAATTTCAATGGAATCTGAAGTGGCTATAAAATGCGGCCGTCTATGTAGGGGGGCTCTGCCTACAGGGCCTCCCACCCCAGCCTCCATGGATGAGCATAAGTCTGCCAAGACATGATCTGCTTGGGGAGGAATGGTGGGCGATCTCTGAAAGGAGAAGGGCAAGAGCTTTTTCTCAATGGGTTTTGATTAGATTCATTTTGCACAGGAATACAGGTAAAGCTTATTAATCATGATCAGGAAGTAAGGATCAAATAATAGATAACTTGCAAAGAACTTTGAGGGCCTATTTTGAGTGAAGGTAAAATAGCTAAAGGGCCATAAAACTTCGACGAACAAACTCACTTCCTGCTTGGACCTCTATTTAATTGAGAGCATTTTAAACAAAAGCAGGTTTCACAGGATTTTACATATTCTTTCTTATGCAAATCACCCCGGAAAGTGCTCTAGCTCACAGAGGGCTGCACACCCTCCCCATCAAGATTCAGGCTTAAGTGGATTTAATTGAGAGCATTCTTGCAAAGCAGGTTTCACAGGATTTTATATATTCTTTCTTAGGCCTGATCACCCAGGAAACCCGCCCTTTGCAGCACAGGGCTGCACCCACCACCAGTATTGTTTCAGGCTTAAGTCAGGCAGGGGAGTAATGCAGAAAACAGTTTAGGAGACTTCTCCCAGACAGAATGATGACTCAGGCTATGTCAAAGCTGAGGGGTGAGAGTTTATCACCCCCTTTTGCTATAGCCCTCAAGTCCTTCCCTGGTGCCTCCATGTAATCATGCCTGTCTTAGGTCATTTCCTCCTTGGGGAATATTACCCGTAGTTGGCTAACTGATCAAGCACTGGGAGCCAGTTACTGATGAAGTAAAAGGAGCAGAAGCTGTGCCCCTGACAGGGAGATAAGCTTCTTCTCCTTGGTGGTTTATGGCCTGAAGGGTGCTCACTCAGCCTTAGTCATGGGGGGGTTACAGCTTCTAAAACATGGCAGGGCGGTTCCCAACACCTCCGTACCTGCTGCTGAAACAGAGGAAATGTACTTATGAAACTCTTACTGTCCTCCTTGCCTGTGGAACTTTTAGATGGTAATCGTATTTTTCAGTATTGTGTTCTCACAGTCTGGTCCCCAAATTAACCTTAAGTTTAGAGCTTGAAGTGTAGAACTAGTGAAAATCAGGTTAATTACAAATAATTAATTGCAGGTGAGTCATAGTAAATGCAATCCCATCTCATGCTGAGAATGTTTATACTGAAGAAGTATGTAGTGTTCCCTCAAATTGTCACAGGTGGGCACAGGTAACCAGGTTCTTGGTGATCGGGACAAAGAATTGAACCGAACACCCAGAGTTTATAGCAGAGAACATGGGAGCAGGCCAACTCCAAGCAGAGATTGACCTCATGGGCTGGTGGGAATCTGTTCTTATAAGGCAGATCCTTCCTGGCTAGTTTTGGTGGGCTTTTACTGTGCATGTACAAGTAGTTGTATTACTTTAGAGCTACTGCACATGTGGTCTCCCATGACTTTCCCTGATTGGCTTCCAGGGAAGGGAGTCCCACAATATTACCTAGTTGACACCCCCTTCTCCTGGGGTCCCCCTGTACTAGGTTCACCTTTCCCTTCACCAGAGAATTATAGCTCTCCATGTTAGAGATTGGTGAAAAGGAAAGGAATTATTTATTCAAGTTATACAAACTTAAGAGTAATGACTTAATGTCTTCATCAAAATCTCAAAGTCCCTTAAAGCACCCACAAACACACAGAGTCTTTCTTTCCCCCTTTGTCCAGACCAAGGTACCGTATCTCATGAAAAGAAATAGAAAGCTGCGTGGTGATTCTCTGCTAAAGCGTCATGGTGGTTCCCTGCTAAAGCTGTGTGGTAGTTTTCTGCTAAAGCTGCATGATGATTCTTCTCATGGCTGCAAGGCAGGGGGGAGGTCCCCACTCTGGCCAAAAGTGCGTGGTTCTCCCCACTAGTTACATGGTGATTCTCACATGTCTGCCAGAGTCTTGATTCTGGCCAAAAGCACGTGATTCTCCCCTTTAATGGCTGCCACATCTACGTTTAAATCTCCGCACAAATCTTCCTCTGCAGCCCCATTTCTGACTCCTCGCACAATTGGCTACACCTGCCAGGACTTCCCTATCCTTCTAGCTTTACTGGGCTGCCATTGTGAGTCTGGGCAGGTGTGGCCCCATGGTGTGAAGCCAATTATCTTGAAGCTCTCACACAGGCGCGGTAACCAGGGGGAGTTGCCTCCCAGTTACATCTTGGGTGGAAATCACTCCCTTCTCCCAGGCTCAAAGAAAGGTCACAGCTATTTAACATATCTATGAAACCAGTTAAAGGCTATAGATATGTTAAATGACCATGCCAGAGGTTAGCTTCAAAGCTGTTGCTATGCAATACAGCTCTCAATGGCCCTGCTCCATTTGTCCCTTCCCCCAACTCACACCTGTGGGTGGAAGGGGTGAGGACATCTTAATATTTCCTGGACACCTTGAATTCTGGATCCCATTCCAAATCCCTTTTTGGGCCCCCCTCTTGGCTGCACCCTGTATCAAAGCTATAAGTAAATTCTATAGAAGATGAACACAGAGAAATGAGACAGATGCCTAAACTTAGTCCGTGATAGGTTATATGTTAGAAACAATTCAGAATGTTTGTCTTAATAAAGAACTGTGAAACAGACTGCCTCCCGTTTATCTGCTTTTGTCTTTTGAGAATATTCGGCTTTGACTTCCATCCAAGGTTGAGGTCTTGCTGCATCACCAATGGTTTATTGTTCAGCAGGACAAATGCTGCCACTAAGTCTTCCTAAGAATCCCACCCAGCACTTGAGACAATGTTATCTAACCAAAAGATTGGTCACCAGTGCATTGTTTAGGGCATTTTATAACTGAAATGGGGAGGTGTGGACTAAAAAGTGGCCATGTACTAATCCTGACAAGCTCAGGAAAGGCCTGCCTGGTGGGACTTACAAACTCAGAGACCTGAAGTAACCACATAGGATGGTCTGAAATTAAAACTGTTAACTCATAGTGAGTCATGATGGGTGGTCCTGTCATAGGCCAGTAGCTCTTTAGATAAAGGCCAATCTTTCCTTTAACTGAGCCTGTTTATTTTCTTTTTGCATCAACCATGACATGCCTTTAAAATATCACGATAATTTATGTTTTTGCAGACCCCTCACTTCAAAACAGACAATAAAAACCTTTCATTGTTATTGTTATTGTGGTCATTGTCAAGTGCTAACTGTCCTGAACAAACAATCCTAAAAAACAAAAAAGATATCTATTATTTTCATTTTTCCCAATCTCAGAGATTTCTGCACTTTGCTTTTCCCCACCTCCCTAATCTATTGCCAAAGGATGTCATGTATCCGCTTGGGCTTCTGGCTTTGACTGTATTGTATAAAATAAGGTGCAACACTGCCATTATCTGAAAAAAAATTCCTCAATTCATTAATATTTTGCTTCCTGGTGATTGTATTGAAGATTGCCTCAAAGAGACTCAGAAAAAATGCTCTACTGGTTTAGATGTTTCTTATGTTGTAAGCTGAAAATTCCAAGCTTCTGATCCAGCAATGGTCTTTCTGGTGACATGCCCTAACTTTACCACTATGCAGAAGCCTGCCAAGGGTTGCCTCATCATGACAAAAGCACTCTTATCACCCTCATCATTTACAACATTCCAAAAGCTTAGCTGCTCTTTTCCAGTTCCCACCAAAGAAGACCAAATGTCTTTTTCTGATGTGACAGGACATACCTGAGGCCTGTTGAGGTGGAATGACATGCCCAGAGTCACACAGCCTGCAGCTGGACTCAGACATCTCATGTACAGTCTATTGGCACTTGACATGCAATCTCATTTTCTTCTATGTTTTCTTTTATATCACAGGGACTGAAAGTTTCAATGCTATTTTTCTCATAATTGCTGTGATTGAGAATCCAAATATGAGTCTAATTCAGCCTTGAACATGCACTTGTGTTTAATTGAAGAGCTGGAAGGGAGAACGGTCATTATTTCTGCTAATGTGTTGACCTATGGGTGAACTGTGGCAGATACACAGCTTTATTTGAACAAGCAGGTATCTATTTACCAAAGAGTGGCTCTGTGGCCGTGTCACCTTGAGACCAGACTTCCAGTGGCAGCTCCCTCACTTCCATTTCTCTAGCTACTCATGGTTTACAAGCAGTGAGTCTTTGTCTTGAAGATGTTTCTCCACATGTGGTCATGGAAGGTTTACGTGTAACTGCCCCAAATTGGAAACAACACAAGTGTCCATGAAGGGTGATTAGATAAATAAGACTAATGCATCCCTGGAATGAGATATAAATAGAGAATAAAAAAGAACTAAGTTAGAATAGCCAAAATTGGCTTCAAATTAAATTGTTTATAATAAAAATGGAAAATTCCAGAAAGTGCCAAAGAATTTAAAATGAAAAACTGAAGAGAGTTCCCTTAACACTAAAAATGGAGGTGGAGAGGTGAAGAAAAAGGAGATTGCAAGAGGGCATGAGAACATTAATAGTAAAGGATGGTGTCTTTATTTTCATTGTACAACTTCACTGGCGCATCCATCTGAAAAAAATACAGAAATTGCATACTTTCAATATGCTAAGTTCATTTTATTCAACTATAATTCAATAAGTATATTAATATTATATGCACTTCTATGAAATATTGCCTAAAGTATAAGTTCAACACAAAGTACTAAACTAAAAAAAAAAAAAAAAGATTCCCAACTGTAACACGAGATTTTCTTGCCCATGTTTCTATTTGTCCTCAGGGGGCAGCAGAATTCCTCTGCAGAAGGAGCCTTTCTGGGGCACCACTGACCCCACCTCAGCAGCACCCACAGTGCAGCAGGGGACCAACCTCAACAGCATCACTCATTCCACAGTCTTTCTAATTCTTCAAGCTCCCTCAATGGACTCTGTCTCCTCTTCCATCCAGCCATCCATCACCCCTACAAAGGTCAGTCTTCTGAGGAAGCTTTTTTTTTTTTAAACGTCCTCTGTTCTTTATGGAATAAATGTCCACTAACTTTCCAGGTTTCAGCCAAGAAGGTATTTTCTCGGAAGTGCTCTCCATGTTCCCCAGACCGGCTGAGACTCAATACATATTCTGGAGGGACCAGAAGTTTTCTTTTGAGTTGCCTTCACTGGGTTATAATTAAGTTCCTAGAGCCGTGATTTACCTGACAGCCCATCTGTGTTACAAGGTAAAGTCAATTAGCACAGGGCACACACTTGTCTTATTCTGTTAGGAGTTTCCAGGGCTCGGCCAAGAGCCTGACACATAACAAACACGTGCTCCATAAACACTTGTTAAATCAATAAGGGAAACTGCCCAGTGGATGCCTGTCACTCTGTGTGACACTTGCAGTCAAATTATGTTCTTATAGACACAAAGGCACTGGTGTCAGCATGACAGGAGGATGGCGCCTGCTTGGGGACATCCTAGGATCAGCATTTTATTTCTCATACATTCAGGAGGAATGAAGGGAACTTCCTAACACTGGGGGTTGGACTGCCTTTATTCCTCCAAAGTCAAAGCCCTCCACAGTCCCACCTTGTAAGTTATGTGTCATCACCCCAGGCCTGTGTTTTTTCCCGTTCTCACAGGTACCTGAAAAACACTGAATCCTCAATTCCTGGAAGAGTTACTGCCAGGGAAGGAAAAATCACACCCTGACCTTATAGGAATCAGGGAAGACTTTTCATTCCCAAAATTCTTGGTCTGTGGGACACCTACCTATTATCTCTGCAGACATGTCTCCACTTCATGATGTCCTGGGGAACAAGGGAAACTTCCTGTGCAGAATGGGGCAGGAGAACCCAGAATCTGTGGTTGCTTCCATCTCAGAGGGGCTGAGGATTCTAAAACAACCCTCTCTTCTCCTAATGAAAGAATCCAAGGGGCCGTAGTTGAGTATTCACCTGGAGATGTTCCAACTACTGCACCCTGTGAGCAGACAGGAACACAGAAATTACTTATATGCAATATCTCAATGTAGTGATGGTGGACACACAGGACATATTTTGGATCCACCCTCCAGGCCAGTACTGTCTCCCAAAATCCCCAGGAGAATTTTCACCAGGCTCTTCTCTTGGATACTTGAAAGCAGAGAGCTCAGTATGGCTCAGCACATGCCCTGGTGGGACAGATATCCTGACATTGGGCTCATAATATTCAAGACAGTGCTTGCCATTTTACTGGGTTCACCCTGTAGTGGTCAGAAACCCTGTGCAGCACCTGATATTGCCTGCAGGTCTGCTTCTGTCCAGTCAGGGACAACACTGAGCCACAGGAAATAGACAGAGGAATTCGGCTTTGGCCAAGTTGGAGAAGTAGACTGATTTTCATCCCTTGCCTCAATAGGCATTTCTTGGGCCCTCCCTCATGGCTGCTCTGGGGAACCTGCTACTTGTAGAGACTGTTAATAGAAAACGGGCTGTGCAGTAACCCTGACAAAGTGAGGAGGCCACCTGGCAGGCCTGACAAACCTCACAGAATATTCTAATCAGAAATTTTTAACTTGGCATGTTATGGGAGGTTGTCACATCCCAGGCCAGTATTTTCCTTAAGAAAGGTCAGTCTTTAACTTAAGTGACCCCTGGTCCATTTCTGTACATCTTGGAGAGCATAAGTTTGACACATCAGAAGGATTTTCTTCACAGGACCATTCACATCACAGAGTCTGGGACAAGTGTATGAGACCACAGCACCCTTTATGTTATCTAGTTCCCCGTGCACCTTCTCTGTGTCCTGTAAATGCTAATTATCCTCTACCCACCAATGTAAAAAATATATGTCTCCATTTTGCCTTTTTTCCCAATTCTGGAGATATCTCTGCTATGTTTTCTTTCACCTCCTTCTGGATTGTATCCAAATTTTATCATCTTCTACTTTGATGATAATGTTTTAAATAAGCTGAAAATCTGCCTTTGTTCAAAGCATTTGAGTCCTTTCTCCAAGACATATAAGGTCAATTTGGCTCAGATAAACTCATTACATTGCTGTACAAGCTTGGACTTTTTTTTATCTTGACAGAGCCTAGGAGCACCTCCTCTCTCAGGGGTTTCTGTATTGGTCTCTACTACATGCCTGGCATCATCTGTGGTCAAGTCTGGTGATGACAAGGAATCTGCCCAGGGATAATTCAGAGATTGTTCCAACAGTCAGCAGTGTAAATACAGGTCCTACAAACAGACTTGGAGAGGAATGGCCTACCTGAAAGTGTCTCTTAACAACCAGGCAGCCCACAGGCACCTAATATTTAACAACACTCTTTTCTTCTGGGACACCCAGGACATCTCCCACTTCACTCTCAAAACTGTGTGTCCTACTGAGAATTCTGATTTTGAGGTTTTAATCCCAGGAAGCAAAGTCAGTTTGGTGACAACCTGAGATAGAAGAAGAATCCCCTCTGCAATTATCACCAAGTTTGACCACTTCTCATCTCCAGAGATATTTCTGTTGCCTTCATGTGGGAAAAAAATAAAACTAGAGAGCTTTTGAAAACATGGGGAAGACCTGGTGCCCAGCTGGGTTTCTGTGTCACAAACAAATAATCCCCCCCTTTTTTATAATATCTGGGGACCTCTGTGTAATGCTGACAGACCAAATCTAAAGACACAGCAGAGACCAATGCTGGCATTATTGTGTCATTCTCTGAAGACACCTGTGTCCCTGTCAGCCTTGCTTTTGAGAGTGAGCTGCACAGGCCATAATTAAGATCAACCTCCCCTCAGAGCTTCTCAGATACAGAGTCTCTGGCCCCCTGCACCCAGTTAGAATCTACTGTTTATCAGGATCTGGAGACTTCCCCTGTGCACGCAAGAGCAGGAGAGGTGCTTCTAGTCTCACATCAAGGGATCTCACTCTGAATGGGCACCCACATTAGCTGGACAGCTGCTTAAGCTGCATTTGTAAGGTTTTACCTGGGCATTGCAATGATACAATGTTTCACAGGTTATCAGATGCACAGTGGCAGTGTCATGCTTGTGACAGGTTTCTGTGACTTAGTTCAAGAACTACTTCTCTTAAGGGAAAAGTCAAATGTGAGAGAGGGGTGGGGGCTCTGAGAAAAACTACTGGGCACCTGACAGGAAGCTGTGGAGAAACCCTTAAACTCAGAAACTCTAGGCTTGTGCTATTGCAAATACAGCACAAGAGTGGGTGTTTGTGTGTGTGTTTATGCATGTGTGCATGTGTTTACATGTGTGTTTGTTGGTGTTGAGAGGCCTCAGGAGTTCCCAAGGAACCAAATGATAAGAGGGTAGTACTTGTTGGAAGGGGAAAGGGTGGCAAAAACTGGAGCAGGGAGTGGGATGGTCATGTGCATACTCCCTGCCCACAGCTCACATGACAAGTATCATAATCTTGCCCCAGAACAAAGCTCAGCCCACAAGTAGGACACACAGCAGACTGCACCATTCTGGACAGAGGTGCCTGTGAGTCTTACAGAACCTCAAGCTTCTGTCATAGAGGCAGCCACAGAGCAGACCACCTACGCCATGGGATCCCTTTCCGTGTCTACCCACAGAGGACTTGTCCAATGGCAAGGGCTCCTGCTGGTTGGTAAGTAGCAGACAATTCCTTGGGGTAGTAGACTAAGGATCTGACACAGAGACTGGCTGGGATCTGCTGGAAAGACCAGTGTTCTGAGAAAAGAGGGAAAACTTCTGTCTGGACATGAGTGTAAACACAAAAAGGAAGAATAGGATGGGGAAGGGGGCTCAGCAAGAGGAAAAATCTCATAATCCGGATGTGGTGGGAGGCAGAAAAATCTGGATTGTTGTTCATTTTCTGTTATTTTTCACTGAGTATTGAATTATGAAAACTAGTAATAATAATAATGATTTATGTCAGGAAACACTAGAAAAGTTTAACCAATGTGTTAGATGTTCTCTTTACCATGAACCCCAGAAATGGGCAAATAAACCCCAGGAGGTACAGAACTCATTCATTCATCCCCATGTATTTTCAAGCTGTGGTTGTCACTGGAGGTGCAAGACCAAACAAGTCTTGCTCTTAGAAAACCCATATTCTATGGAGGAGAGAGGGACAAGGAGAGGTCTAGATGTGAGATCAGGTACCCACAACATCCATGAGAAGAACAGAGTAGGACAGGTCAGAAAGTGAATACAGAGAATTTTTAGAGAAGGTGTCAGCAAATATGTCTTTCAAAACTGCCTCAGAGTTTCAGAAGAGGTCTAAGTAT
>PVKM010011686.1:0-32808 GCA_004027735.1 Carollia perspicillata
ATCATAATTACATTACCCAAGATTAGAATGAAGGAGAGAATTCTAGAAGCAGCAAGAGATAAGGGGACAGTTACCTACAAAGGACTTCCCATCAGACTGTCAGCTGACTTCTCAAAAGAGACATTACAGGCAAGAAGGGGCTGGAAAGAAGTATTCCAAGTCATGAACAGCAAGGACCTACATCCAAGATTGCTCTATCCAGCAAAGCTTTCATTTAGAATGGAAGGGCATATAAAGTGCTTCTTGGATAAGGTCAAGTTAAAGGAGTTCATCATCACCAAGCCCTTATTATATGAAATGTTAAAGGGACTTATCTAAGAAAAAGAAGATAAAAAACATGTACAGTAAAAGGACAGCAAACTCACAGTTATTAACATCCACACCAAAAACAAAAGCAGACTAAGTCGACACCTAAAACAGGAGCGGAGCCACAGAAATGGAGATAATGTGGAAGGTTAGCAACAGGGGAATGGGAGGAGGTGGGGGAGGAGGTACAGAGAATAAGTAGCATAGACGGTGGGGAGAAAATAGACAGGGAGAGGGCAAGGGTAGTGTGGGAAACGCAGAAGCTGAACTTATGACACATGGACATGAACTAAATGGGGAGAGTGTGGGTGGGAGGGGGTGTGCAGGGTGGTGGGGAATGAAGGGGAGGAATGGGTAACTGTAATGGCATAATCAATAAAATATATTTTAAAAAAAGTTTCAACAATTAGAGCCATAATTCAACAAAGAATTCCCTGCTCAACACACAAACACATCTGACAGATCCACATACTGAAACATCTAAAGGTGGGCAAGTGGGAACAAACCAGAGAGGCAAAAAGGGAAAAAAGCAAAGGCTACAGGGCTGCCTCTGCCACAGAGGCAGCCCTGCAGACAGGAGCTTATGGCGGGCTCAGCCTAGAGAGAAAAAATCAGGCTGTGGCTGGCACTGTTTTTAGCCTGGAGGAGCAAAGAGACTTAGTGAACATTCCTACAGGAATGAGCAGTATGAGTTGTGGTTGAGTCCAGTGACCTGGGCAGGTTCGAAGCACAGAGGTATGGCCTTGGTTGTCTGGCAATTAGCATTTTAGACAGAGAAACAAAGCTATCATGTCTCGGCTCCTCGTTCGTTCATTCATGAGTTCGTTCGTTCATTCATTCATTCATTCATTCATTCATTCATTCATTCATTATTGTTGTTCAACTACAGTTGTCTCCATTTCCCCCCCATATTACTCCCCCGCTCCCCAGGAGAAGCCTGGCCTCTTCTTAACCTCTTAGAACGTGCCTCCCTTCACCCTACATGTTGTGTTGCAGGGCACATTATCTGAAAATCCAAGAACTGGTACCACAGAATCACTTTTTCCCTGAGTGACAGGGGCACTCTGTGACTAAGCCCAGGTTTGGGTGAAGGTGCTGCGGGGGATGCCTCAGAGGTCCACTAGTCACCATTACCAGTAAGGCAAAGCGACAAAAGAGGCAGCCAGTTCCCCCAGCTCACCCACCCCCACACATCACCGCTACACTGCCGGCATGTGGTTGTGGAGGATAGCACTGGAATTTCACAGATGTGGAGTCACATCACCAGCAGCATTCCACTGTGGTGCTGGTCCTCTTGGACCAGGAGGACCGGATCACAGGGGAGGAGAGGCACTCAGGGGGAGGCACTCAGCTTCTCAGGGAGCACAGGCCATTTTCTACTACCCTGTGGAGATCTGAAAAGCCAGAGAAATACAAGAGAGCTAAAAAGTTTGTGATTCAGTGCCACCTACTGGAAAACAATAGAAAAAATTATTTTTACCAATCTGTTAAAGAAGTGTCTCTCATACATAGATGCCTAGACCAAGAAGAAATCCATCAAATACCATGAATAACCAAGGTAACGAAGCAACTCAGAAAGAAAATAAAAAATCTCCAGAAAACAAACTTAAAGACATGGAACTATGTGACATAAATGACAGAGATTTGAAGGTTGCAATTCTGAAAAAACTCAATGAGATATAAGAAAACACAAATAGGCAATTTAATGAGCTTAAAAAATTAATAACAAAATGAGCTCATTGCCAAAGAGACAGAAACTTTAAAACTTTAAAAAGAACCAAACAGAAATTCTGGAGATGAAGAACTCAATAAAATAAATCAAGAATTAACTAGTGAGCATAAGAAACAGAGTTCACCAAATGAAGAAAAGAATAAGTGATATCAAAAACAGAAATCTAGAAATGACAGGTAGGAAAGAAGACAGTGACCTGAGCATTAAAAAAAAGAAATAAAGAAATAACTCTGAGAACTATCTGACTCCATCAGGAAGATCAATAAAAGAAAATAAGCATACCAGTAAAAGGGAATAGATAGCCTATTCAAACAAATAGTTGACAAGAACTTTCTAAACCTATGAAAATTAGATACTCAGATCCAAGAAGCAAACAGAATACCTAATAACCTCAATCCAACAGTCTTCTCCAAAGCATGTTGTGTTAAAATTGTCAAAGGTTAATGACAAAGAAAGAATTCTCAAGGCAGCCAAGGGGAAAAAAAAGAAGTAACCTATAAAGGAAAGCCTATTAGGTTATCATTGCACTTCTCAACAGAAACTACAAGTCAGAAGAGAGGGAACCAAATATCCAAACTACTGAGAGGAACTGCCAGCCAAGAACATATATATCTGGCAAAGTTTTCATTTAGCTATAACGAAGAAATAAAGACTTTTCCAGACATAAAGAAGCTGAGGGAATTAATTCTCAGAAGACCTCTATTTCAGAAAATACTCAAGGGGGTTATTCCATATGAAACAAAGAACAAAAGGCCACAAAACTACAAGTAAGATCCCAACAAACTTATAGCATAAACAGGCATAACTGGTGAGAATCAAAAACATAAAAGGGGAGAGAATAAAGATCTGGATTTGCAAAGGAGGATGGATATTAGATGCATTCAAAAGAAAAAGGAATATTATACATATAAAACCTTCTGTTTCATAAATCTAATGGTAACCACACAACAAAAAACCCAAAACTGAGACACAGAACTTAAAAAAGGAGGAAACAGAGAAAAAAATGATGAAATGCCGCCAAACAAAAGAAACAGAAACACAAAGGAAAAGAACCAATAAAGGTAAAGAGCTACCAAAAAACAAAAGATTAAATGGTTATAGGGTATCCTCATACACCAATAATCACCCTAGCCCTGGCTGGTGTGGCTCAGTGGCTGAGTGCCGGCTTGTGAACCAAAGGGTCGCCAGTTTAATTCCCAGTCTAGGGCACATGCCTGGGTTGCAGGTCAGGTCGTCAGCTGGGGGTGCGCGAGAAGCACTGATGTTTCTCTCCCTCTATTTCTCTCTCCCTTCCTCTCTCTAAAAAAATATAAATAAAATCTTTAAAATTAAAATCACCCTAAATGTAAATAGACTGAATTCATCAATAAAAAGGTACACAGTAGCAGAATGGATCACAATACCACATCCTGCCTTCAGGGACATATCTAAGCTGCAAAGACAAAGACAGACTCAAAGTAGAAGGGTGAAAAATGACTCCCCACACAAATAGCATCCACAGAAAAGCAGATTCAGCCATACTTATATATGACAAAATAGATTTCAAGATAACAAGAGACAAAGATGAACATTTTATAGTGATAAAGGGAATCCTACACCAAGAAGACATAACACTTCTCAATATATATGTACCCAATCAGGGAGCACCGAAATATATAAAGCAAATAGTAACAGAATTAAAAGGAGAAACTGAGAAAAACAGAATTATAGTAGGAGACCTAAATACTCCATTGACAGCTCTAGATAGGTCAACCAAACAGAAAAATCAATTAAGAAAAAATCAGCCTTAAATGATACATTAGAATGAATGGACTTAATTGATATTTATAGAGCTTTTCACCCCAGAACACCAGATTATACATTCTTTTCCAGTGTATATGGAACAGTCTCAAGGATAGACCATATGTTGGGTCATAAAAGTAGCCTCAATAAATTTAAGAATGCTACAGTCATACCAAGCATATTCTCTGACCACAATGCCTTGAAATTAGAAATCAACTGCAAAAGGAAGTAAAGAAACCTATAAATAAATGCAGATAAAACAACATATTACTAAAAAATTAGTCAAAGAAGAAAAAAAGGTGAGAGCAAAACACATATAGAGACAAATGAGAATGACAATATGACATATCAAAATTTCTGGAATGCAGTGAAAATAGTAATAAGAGAGTTTATATCATTATAGGCCTATCCCAAGAAAGAAGAGAAATCCCAAGTAAACAACCAAACATTATACCTTAAAGAACTAAAAGAGGAAGAACAAAGCAACACAAAGTCAGGAGAAAGAAAATAATAAAAATTAGGAGTTCTGGCCAAGATGGAGGCATATATAGGGATACACTTTGCCTCCTCACACAACCAAGACAAGGAGAGCAACAAATTAAAAAAATGTGTGGGGGCTGTGGCAGCAACTCCCATGCCTCACAGGAGAGTCCAGTGGAGTCACCCACAGGGTCCTAGAATGTACACAAACACATGCACGCTGGAATCAGCACCAGAAGGGCCCAATTTGCTTGCAGGTAGCAGGGGAAGTGACTGAAAGCCAGCCCAGAGCCAAGCAAAGCACTGTTTTTTCTCTGACACCTCCCCCACATAGTGCCACACTGCAGCAACCTGGGTTACCTTGCCTTGGCCAATATCTAAGGCTCTGTCCCTTACTACATAACAGGTACCCTGAGATTTTAAAAAATGGTCCAAATGAAAGAACACATCAAAGCCTCCAGAAAAAAATACAACTAAGTGATGAAGAGATAGCCAACCTATCAGATACAGAGTTCAAAACACTGGTAATCAGGATGCTCACAGAATTGGTTGAGTATTGTTGGAAAATAGAGGAAAAAATGAAGGCTATGAGAAGTGAAATAAAGGAAAATGTACAGGGAACCAACAGTGAAGGGAAGGAAACCAGGAGTCAAATCAATTGTTTGGAGCAGAAGGAAGAAATAAACATTCAAACAGAACAGAATGAAGAAATAAGAATTCAAAAATATGAGGAGAGGCTTAGGAACCTCTGGGACAATTTTAACATTTTGACATCTGAATCATACGGGTGCCAGGACGAGAAGAGGAAGAGCAAGACACTGAAAACTTATTTGAAAAAATGATGGAGAACTTCCCCAATCTGACAAAGGAAATAGACTTCTAGGAAATCCAAGAAGCTCAGAGTCCCAAAGAAATTGGGCCCAAGGAAGCACACACCAAGGCACATCATAATTACATTACCCAAGATGAAAGAGAAGGGGAGAATCTTAAAAACACCAAGAGAAAAGGAGGCAATTACCTATAAAGGAGTTCCCACTAGACTATCAGCTGATTTTACAAAAGAAACCTTGCAGGCAAGAAAGGACTGGAAAAAAGTATTCCAAGTCTTGAAAGGCAAGGACCTACATCCAAGATTACTCCATCCAGCAAAGCTATCATTTAGAATGGAAGGGCAGATGAAGTGCTTCCCAAATAAAGTCAAGTTAAAGGAGTTCATCATCACTAAGCCCTTACTATACAAAATGTTAAAGGACCATATCTAAGAAAAAGAAGATGATCAAAAATATGAAGAGTAAAATGACAACAAACTCACATCTATCAACAACTGAACTTAGAAAAAAAATAAAACAAACTATTCAAACAACTAGAACAGGAACAGAATCACAGAAATTGAGATCACATGGAGGGTTACCAGCAGGGAATGGGAGGGGAGAAAATAAGAGAAAAGGTACAGGAAATAAGAAGCAAAAATGGTAGAGAAAATAGACAGGGGGAGGTTAAGAATAGTATAGGATTTGGAGAAGCCAAAGAACTTACATGAACTATGGGAAGGGGAATGCTGGTGGGAAGGGGGTTGCAAAGCAGAGGAGAATTAAGGGGAGAAAAAAATGGGACAACTGTAATAGCATAATCAATAAAATATATTTTATGAAAATGAAAGAAAATAATAAAAATTAACGAACTGAAAAAATACAGAACAAAGAGGGTACATAAAATAAATATAACACAGAGCTGTCCTTTGAAAAGTTTTTTTTTTTTTAAATGGATGTGCCTTTTTTTTTTTAATATTTTATTTATTTATTTTTAGAGAGAGGGGACAGGAAGGAGAAAGAGAGGGAGAGAAACATCAATGTGTGGTTGCCTCTCATGTGTCCCCACCAGGGACCTGGCCTGCAACCCAGGCATGTGCCCTGACTGGGAACCGAACCGGTGACCCTTTGCTTCACAGGCCCGTGCTCAATCCACTGAGCTACACCAGCCAGGGCTGTCCTTTGAAAAGTTTAATAAAATTGACAAACCCCTGGCTAGATTCACCAAGCAAAAAAAAAGACTCAAAAACAAAATAAGAAATGAAAGAGGAGAAGCTACCACAGACATCACAGATATACAAAGGATCGTGTTAGAATACTAAAACTACAAGGTCTGTCTAGAAAAAGTCCAGTCATTGTTAATGTAATGAGAACAGTTAGCGCAACATCGCTGTAACCTGGGAGCCAAGGAGAGTGGACTGGAAGGCACATGCATGAACGATAACAACTTCACTGTACTACTAGTCAGTGGGGATGGTAGACACCGTTGAGTGAGCATGAGTACTGTGTGGTCACAGTATACACAGTACTGTGTGAGTGAGTAGAGTGAGTAAAATGACTGAGTAGAGCAACAAATCTGCATCGAATTTTGCTTTAAGCTTGAACATTCCTCCACGGAAACTATTTGGATTCAGTAGGCTGCAACTATGGGCAACTGGTCATTGGCAGCTTCATGATGACAACATGCCTGCCCATGCATCGCATCTGGTGCAGAGTTTTTTTTTTGTAAAACGTCAAATCACCCTAGTGACTCAGTCCCACTACAGCCCAGATTTGGCACCCTGGGACTTCTGGCTTTTCCCAGAATTAAAATCACCTTTGAAGGGGAAGAGATTTCAAACTGCCAGTGAAATTCAGGAAAATATGACAGGGCAGCTGATGGTCATGGGGAGAACTGTGTGAGGTCCCAAGGTGCCTACTTTGAAGTGAACTGAGGTAGCATTGACCAATGTACAAATTTTCTTGCATCTTCTTCAATAAATGTCTCTATTTTTCATACTACATGTCTGGATACTTTCTGGACAGACCTTGTATATAAATTCAATAACCTAGAAGAAATAGGTAAATCCCTATAACAATATAACCTTTTTAGACTGAATCATGAAGAATTGGAAAATCTAAATAGACCAATCAATAGTGATGAGATTGAAACAATTATCAAAATCCTCCCACAAAATGAAAGTGCAGGACCAGATGGCTTCACTAGTGAATTCTAGCAAACACTCAAAAAAAATCTGATATGTCTTTCTCAAACTCTTCCAAAAAAATTGAGGAAGAGGCAATACTTCCTAAGACATTTTATGAGGCCAACATAACCGTGATATCAAAACCTGGCAAGAATAACACAAAAGAGAAAACTACAGATCACTATCTCTGAATATACAGATACAAAAATCCTAAACAAAATACTAGCAACTTGCCCTGCTTAGTGTGGCTCAGTGGATCCAGTGCCAGCCTGTGAACCCAAAGGTCACTGGTTCAATTATCAGTCACAGAACATGCCTGGGCTACAGACCAGTTCCCCAGTTGAGGGCATGTGAGAGGCAACCCACTGATGTATCTCTAGCACATTGATGTTTCTCTCCATCTCTTTCTCCCTCCCTCCCTCCAAAAAAAAAAAAAACTAGCAAATTGAATACAACAATATATCAAAAAAAAAAAAAAAAGCCCTGACTGGTGTGACTCAGTGGACTGAGCACTAGTCTACAAATCTAAAAGTCTCCAGTTCAATTTCTGGTCAGGGCACATGCCTGGGTTGCTAGCCAGGTCCCCAGATGGGGGCTTGGGAGAAACAACAGATCAATGATTCTTTCCCTCTCTTGGTCTCTCCCTTTCCCCCTCTAAAAATAATGTAAATCTTTAAAAAATACATTAAAAGCAATATATCACAATCAAATGGTGTTCATTCCAGGGGCACAAGGATGATTCAACATATGCAAATCAATCAGCGTAATATAGCACATTAATAAAATGAAGGATAGAAATGTGATTTTATCAATAGATGCAAAAAATGCACTTGACATATACATTTATGATTAAAATATTCAATAAAATGGGCCCTGGCTGGTGTAGCTCAGTGGATTGAGTGCAGGCTTTTGAACCAAAGGGTTGAGGGTTTGGTTCCCAGTCAGGGCACATGCCTGGGTTGCTAGGTCTCCAGTGGGGGCCACATAAGAGGTAACCTCACACTGATGTTTCTTTCCCTCTCCTTCTCCCTCCCTTCCCTTCTCTTCTGTCTAAAAATAAATAAATAAAATCTTTTTAAAAATATTCAATAAAATGGGTATAGAAGGAAAATACCTCAACATAACAGAGGCCATATATGACAAATCCTCAGCTAATATACTTAATGGTGAAAAAACTGAAAGCTTTTTCTCTAAAATCAGGAACAAGATAAGGATATCCACTCTCACCAACTCTTACTCAACATAGTTCTGGAAGTCCTAGCCAGAGCAATCGGGCAAGAGAAGAAATAAAAGGCATTTAAACTGGGAAGAAAGAAGTAAGTAAAAGTGTCACTTTTTGCAGATAACATAATTCTATATGTAGAAAAACTAAAGACCTCACCAAAAAACTATCAGAAACAATAAACAAATAGAGTAAATTTGCAGGATACAAAAATCAATGTGCAAAAATCCACCACATTCCTATACAATAAAAATGAAATTTCAGAAAAAGAAATGAAAAAAAAAAAAAAAGAAAAAACAACTATTCCTTTGGAATTGCAACAAAAGAATAAATACCTAGGAATAAATTTAACCAAGGATGTGACGTACCTATGTACTGAAAACTACAAAGCATTATTACAAGACAAAATGAAAAAGACAAAATGAAATGGAAAGATGTTCTGTGGTAATGGATTGGAAGAATCAACATAGTTAAAATGTCCATATTATCAAAAGCAATTCACAGATTTAATGTAATCCCCACCAAAATCCCAGTATCATTTTTTAAAGAAATAGAACAAAAAAAAATCATCAGATTTTTATGGAACCGCAAAATACCCCAAATAGCCAAAGCAATCCTGAGAAAAAAGAATGAAGCTGGAGGTATCACACTACCTAGCTTCAAATTATACTACAGAGCAACAATAATCAAAACAGCATGGTATTATCAGAAAAACAGAAACACACAAAACAATGGAACAGAAGTGAGAGCCCAGAAATAAACCCCCATGTATATGAGCAAATAATTTTTGACAAAGGAGCCAAAAACACATAATGGAAAAAAGAATATCTCTTCAATAAATGGTTCTGGAAAAGATAGAAAGCCACATGGGATGAAATTAGACTACGGTTTGTTCCCATGTACAAAAATTAATTCGAAATGGATCTAAGACCTAAATATAAGAACTAAACAATAAATTACATAAGAAAAGACACAGGTACTAAACTTATGGACCTTAGTCTTACAGAAGATTTTATTAATTTGACCCCAAAGGCAAGGGAAATAAAGGCAAAAATAAATGAATGGGACTACATCAAAGTAACAAGCTTCTGCACAGAAAAGAAAAAAGCCAACAAAACAAAAAGGCAACCAACCAAATGTGAGATGATATTTGTACACAACAGCTCTGACATGGGGTTAATATCCAAAACATATTAAGCACTGATAGAACTCAATACCAAACAAACAGTCCAGTTAAAAAACGGGCAGAGGAACTGAACAGACATTTCTCCCAATAAGACATACAAATGGCCAGGAAATATATGAAAAAAATGCTCAACTTCACTAGCTATTAGGAAAATGCAAATCAAAACTACAATAAGATACCACTTTACACCTGTTAGAATGGCTATTATCAACAACACAAGTAATAGTGAGTGCTGAAGAGGTTATGGAGAAAAAGGAACTCTTATTTACTGCAAGTGGAAATGTAAACTGGTACAGCCACTATGAAAAACAGTATGGCTGTTCCTCAAAATATTAAGAATACAGTTACCATATGACCCAGCAACCTCTCTTCTGGGTATCTACCTGAAAAACTTGAAAACATTGATTCACAAAGATATATACGCCCCAATATTCAATGCAGCACTATTCACAATGGCCAAGACATGGAAATATACAAAGTGTCCTTCAATAGATGACTGAATAAAGAAGGTATGTATATACTATGGAATACTACTCAGCCACAAGAAAAGATGAAATATTGCCATTTGCAACAACATGGACAGACCTTGAGAATATTATGCTAAATAAAATCAGTCAGTGAGAAAAAGCTAAGAAGCATATGATTTCACTCATATGTGGGATATAAAACTGAAATGCATAGAAACAGACAACAGTATGGGGGCTACTAGAAGAAAGAGGGGTTGGGGAATAGTAAAGGGTCAGGAACCCAAATACATGGTGATGGAAGGTGATTTGACTTTGGGTGGTAGGCACACAATGCAATATACAGATCATGTATCACAGATTTTACTCTTGAAGCCCATATAATCCTATTAATCAACGTCACCCCAATAAATTTAATAAAAATAAATAAAAATAAACATTTGTTGAAATGAATAAATTCCTACTCTTCACTGTGTTTTTAGTCCTCAAAATCAGGATGCCATCACGAGAAAACAGGGAATGAGGAAATTTTTATGCCCCTGGGGTTAGCATAAATACCTAAGGTAAGAAATTGGGTCACTAAGTCCAGAAAACCTGGCTACATCACCATGCTGGCCAGCAGTCAATTTTTTAATCATATTGATACCATCACTGTTCACTTACCATTCATGCGCCAGATCTTCACTTGACGGTCATCTGCCCCAGATACAATAAGGGGCATAGTGGGATGGAAGGCAGCCCAGTTTACTCCACGATCATGACCCTGTGTAAAAAAAGAAGTGGTTCTTCTAAAATGGCTTTATGTCCATTACTCAAAGAAAGCCGATGAACCATGCTGGTAGTTAAAGCATCTCTGATTTGACTGTTCATATAATAAGACGATGCTGCTGTAAGATTTGAACTAGAATTACTATGTCAATCTATCCAATATTATCCCCAAATTCAGCTTCATTTGCATTTGTGATATACTGCCTGGTTTTGTTACTTGTCTATTTATAAATTTCTCCAACTAACAATAATATCTCAAGAATAACAAGCAGCCCTGACCAATATGGCTCAGCTGGTTGGGCGTCATCCCACAGAGTAAAGGGTCACTGGTTCAATTCCCAGTCAGGCATACGTCTGGGTTGTGGGCCAGGTCCCCACTTGGATCATGTGCAAGAGGTAGCCAATGAACGTTTCTTTCCCTTTCTCCCTCTCTAAAAATATGTAAATAAAATCTTAAAAAGAAAAAAGGCAAATTTTATAACTTAATGAAGAAATTCTCAAAGTATAGTTGGAACACATTTGACTGATCATCAAGATTCCTTTAGGAAATCTGCAAGGTCAAAACCATTTTCATAATGACTCTAAGACATTATTTGCCTATTCATCTTACTTTCTTATAAATGTACAGTTTCCCAGAGGTTACATGACATGTGATGTCATTGCTTTAATGGCTAATGGAATGTGTACTTACGTATTTTATATTTTAAAAGCTATTAGCTTTAAAACATTTCAAATATGGTAAAAATTGACAGCTATAACTCACATTAACAAAAACCCTTTGGGGTCAATAAGTTTTAAGAATATAAAGAGGTATTCAGACCACAAAGTTTAAGTACTACCAATTTTTTAAGATATATTGTACCCTATTTAATATAGTTGTACTCTGTATTGTGATATAATCATAGATACGGCAGTTTCAAAATAGCATTATTTCTGAGAGATATCACGTGGTGAAAAGCACATGGGTTTTGGAGTCATCCAAGCTGAAATCTATTTACTAGATACACGTGGACTTTGGTAAACTGCTTAATTTTTCTAAATCTCAATTTTTTAATCTCATTTCAGCAAAATGAGGTTAACAATGTCCACTTCAATGGATAACTGTGAAAATTAAATTAGATATTTTTAAAAAATCTATTTTCTATTAAGATAGAAATGCTTTTGTATTTTTCTCCTGTGCTTGCAAGTTACTCACACATGGTTGGTTTCCAATAACTTTGACCAAATCCCCCCTTCTCCCCCTCAAGCCCATTCTCCCTTACAGTAGGCTTGAGAATGGGCTCTGCTTTGGGATGGTGATGGAGGCTATGGTAGCTTACTCCTTCTCTTCTCACTGTTTCTATAAGATACCATGACTCTCCCTTAGGTAGCATGTAAGTTTCATTTCAGTGGGCTCACCCACTATTCCATTTCCAGTGCCTCAAAACAGTGCCTAACACTTAATTAAGAACTGCATAAATCATTATTGAAAGAATAAACACTTCAATGACATACTGTTTCCCTGGAGAAGAGCTCATAATCAGCTGATGGCTCTAAAGACAAGTACCTCTAGTACATGCTTCACCACTGCATCCGTAGTTCCAAACAGATCAACTCCAGTTATTCCTCTCACATCCGACTCCACTGCACCAGGGGACAAGTTTTTTTTCCTTAGACCTTTGGGGGGTAAGGAGTGGGATAAAAGATATAAACATGTTACCAAAAAGAGCACTGTAACAGAAGAACAGAAAGGTACAATGATAGATTAACTTTAAAGAAAAGGGAGAAAGAAATTTAGAGACTCTTATCTATTTCTTTCTAGAAATGTTCAAAATATTGAAGAATGGGTACATTCACTACATTTTCTTCTGTTCCCTTAACACTTAACAGGACCACTACTGAAATTTCCCCTCAGAAGACAAGGGCCAAACTTCTAACACAACTAACTTCTTCAACAAATCTCAACTCGAGAGGTAAACATTCAATTTCTACTTTACAACTTTCAACTTCATGAAATCTATAGCAACTTTTGTTTCATCATCTCAAAGAATTTTCAAAGAAAAGGTATTCAAAGGAGACCACAGCTCAGTGGTTCTCAAACTAGGAGCTATTAGGCAACTCATAAGGAAGTTCCAAAAGAGTTAAAGAAACTAGGCCTATTAAATATAAAACAGCTATACGGTGAAAGATACTATAAACTATAAACTATGCAAAAAGTGTACTCATGTCTTCTAATTAACTCTGGGGCAGGGGACAAAATAATTCAATCTGTCATGCCCCATTAAGCTCTTGCTTAAAAGACTGGTAATAGATCTGAATACGTGTACATTGTCATTAAAACTTCTGGAGGCTAGTTTCATTGGGAGGAATGAGCCCATAATTTGAAAACAATGGAAAAAAGACACCGGGTAAGAACAGTCTTATTTGCAGCCATAAAAAAGAATGAAATCATGCCATCTTCAACAACATGGATGGACCTTGAAGGTACTGTACTGAGTGAAATAACTCAGACAGAAAAAGGCAAACGCTGTGTGATTTCACTTAAATGTGAAATCTGAAAAACAAAACAAATGAACACGTAACAGAAACAGACTCATAGAACATTTTGATGGTTGCCAAATGGGAGGGGGTTTAAGAGAGTGGGTGGAAAAGGTGCATGGAGTAAGAAGTACAAATTTGTAGCTACAGAATGGTTATAAGGGCCCTGGCTGGTGTGGCTCAGTGGACTGCATGCCAGCCTGCGAACCAAAGGGTTGTAGTTTCGATTCCAAGTCAGGGTACATGCCTGGGATATGGGCCAGGTCCCCAAGGGGCAGTGCTCAAAAGGAAACCACACATTATGTTTCTCTCCCTCCCTCAACAAACAAACAAACAAACAAACAAACAAACAAACAAACAAACAAACATTTGTCTTAAGAAAAGTTTATAAAAAAATGGTCATGAGGATATAAAGCACAGCACAGAAAATATAGTTAGTAACATTGTAGTAACTATGTATGGCCTCAGATGGGTACTAGATTTACTGGGATGATCACTTAATAAGTTATATAAGTGTCCAATGACTGGGTTGTACACCTGAAACTGTAATTAAAAAGTAAAAAAAGTCATTAGGAAGAAAAAAAACATATTTGTATAGAACCCAAATTTATGGCAAAAATCACACTAACCTTAAAAGCTTATTATTTGTGCTCTATATTCAGAACCAACATTATAACATTACTACCTTACATACGAAAAGAACTTTGTGATTTTCAAAGCAGCCTAGCATATGTTCTATGATTTGATCCTGATAATAACCTTTTGAGACAGGCAAGCAGTATAATTATACCAGTTTATGAATATGGTAATAGAATGAGACTCAGTTCCCATCTTTTGATGTCATTTGGCGGTGGTGCAAAGAGAAAAGTGAACTATCTGGTATTTGTAAAATAAAAATCAAATATCTATAATGGGGGAAAATATAAGCTATCATTGAAAATATAACTTAAATAGTTTTAAGTCTAAATTTTGGCATCTGTAGGAAATACTAACATTTGAGTTTAAAAATAACATTTATTTTCATTGCGTTAGAATCATAATCTCTCTTCTATTATAGTGGCATGTAAACATCAGCATTAGAGAAGTGCTTAAAAGGACACAACAGTTTTAATTATCTTGATTTAGCCAATAGGTAGAGAGAAATAAAGCCAAAGCTTTAAAAAACAAAACAAAACACTCGCCGAAAGCTTCATAAATACATAACCACAGGGGTGCCTCTTTTCACTTATTTCACATGTCCCTTTAATTGGACCTGTCAACATTTTCTGGGTCTGGGGTATGAAACAGATTCAAAGAAAAATACAGCTCTGAAGAACTTTACCTCCAATAAGCTTCAACAAACACATTAAAAGGGAAAGCTGTAGGACTGAATGGAAGCCTTTGTTGCACTTGCTTATAATGATCCAGGAAAGAGGAAGGGCAAATACAAACAGATGAAGTGACAGGCAGTGAAAAGATACTCAGAGAAGAAATAATTGAGCCTTCAACAAGGTACTCACTAGGACTGAATGACAGACAGAAAATTCTATAGCAGCTACTCAAATCCAGAGGGAGAAGAGGATACTCTCAAAATGGACCTGTTCGATGCACACCTCTAAGTGGGGACCAGGGGAAGTAGTAAAGAAGACAGGGATGAGAACAGAAGTTGGCAGCAAATTAATACTTTTTTAGTAGTCACTGCAAAGATTAAACCTGAACTACGTGGGTTTACATGCAAAGGTGTCAGCACATTAAGATAATTTCAATTCACTTGAAAGCTTAAGATAAAAAACAACCTATCTTCTATATATCTATGTCTAGATTATAAATATTTTTTTGCCAGGCTAACAAAAAAGATTCAGGTTAAGCTAAGCCCCATAGGGTTCAATTCTCATGGGAGAGGTATCAACAAGACAGGGTTCCCTTTAAAGATCTGTTTTCTTATTGCTTATCTGGCTCAGAGTGTCCCTTTTCAGACACTCAAAAAAATGAGAATTTTGAACAATTCTCTAAAAGTGAAAGTATTCATTTTCTGACTCAGAATTAATGTTTCCTCTCCTGGAAATATTATCTCTGGCCCCTAATAGACCCGAAAGCTAATTCCTCTTCCTATGGGCAGACTTACTGGAACTCAGGCAAAAATAACTGCTAAAAACAGTATTTTATTTCTAGAAAAGGAAAGAAAAAATGTAAAAGTCTAACCCAAAAGCTTCTTCCATTTGGTTAATACCAAAGCATCTCCTTCTACTCTGAGTCAGGGGTTTTGGCAATCAGGACAGCTATGAGTAGAGAAAAACACTTAGAAATGGTAAAGAGAGCATTAATATCAGTACAGCAGTTAGCACACAAACTTTTCAATATCAGATTGTGATGTTATTACATAAATCCATGCACTTCACACTTTCAAGATCAAGTATAAACCCCAACTGAGGTCACACATTCTTTCTTCTCTTCTCTAATAAGGACCTTAATACTGATGCAAAAATGTTCTCCTGCCTACAAAAGGGAAAAGAATTTCTTGCCTTGAGCATTTCATGATCACTAATGAGAATCCATCTACCTAGCTGGCCCAGATTGCATTAGCTGAGCCACAAGGAAACTGCTGTGCTAGTAACAGGGGGCATAAACTCTGAGAGTAGAGCACTGTAAGGCCCTTCTCAACCCAGTGCACTAGCAAAGAATTAAGCCCTAATGGCCAGAGCATCAATTTATGCATGTAACAAATTAACTTCTTTATGATCTAGAATGGCATCAGTTGAACACCATTCTTGGAAGAAATGAGAAAATAGTCACTCAAAGCATTTCTGTAGCTTTAATTTTCTCACAGAACCCCAGATGGGAAAGGCTATTTTAAATATTGTAACTACCCCTGACCAGTTGGAACAGCATACACCAAGATCCACCCTATCAGGCTCCTATGCCCTGAGACAGAGAGGGTGTTTTGAATGTACATGTAGTGAAAATCCATGAAAAGCTACAGGTAGGTCCTGGGAGAGTGAAAAATAAGCTCCCTAGTACTAGCAGTGAAGAGAGGGTACAGGCTTGCAGTATCTGTGCCTAACTCCTCCTGCTGACATGGCTGGTCAACATCTGAGTGTACTGCAAAATACCTACCAGCCTCATGAAAAAGTGGAATGGCAAATGCCCTAGCTGAAGAGGGTCCAACTATCTCCAATACAATCTTGTTTATACCACTCCCTTCCAATTTGGAAAGCATGATCTAGAGGTCTACTCTCCAACTGTCATTATCCTCCCTTGGGCTTTTTGTGCTACATGAATCTTAAAAAATACCTATCACAACATTCCAAATGCTGCACTCAGGAATTCAAATTTTCAACTTGCTGTTTAAATTGGCTTGTTGGAACAGCAACTACCATACTGCCCCAGCCCACTAAGCCACAAAAGAGTTGAGAAGAGTTATCACCTTGGCTATACAATACAGAAGGGTGACTCCTTTGTTACCAAAAAAGAACTAAGCATGACCTATGAGGGGGCCTTCCTTTTATAGAATGAAAACACTGTTTTGTAGTCTAACCATGGACCTTTCAGAAAACCTGATTTCCAAGAATTTCTAAAGCAACAAAACAATAGGGATAATATAGCAAATGATAAGTAAACTTAACTGGACAGAGAACCACAGCATTTAGAGTTTAATTTCCCTATATTGACTTCCAACAAAGTACTTTCATTTCTCCATCATGTCGATCTCATAGCTACAGTCCTTTCTCTGAATTTAAATTTCTACTTAGCAACTTGTCATGTCTTGTCCATACAGCACTAAACATTTAAATACTATCACAAAATCAAGATATACAAACTATGAAAGGAGGGATTATCCCAACTATCCAAAATCTGTAAGTTATTTTAACTTCTAGTCCCAGAAGCCTGTTCTAATATTAAAAGGTATTCTGGACATAGCACCCACTATCCCACCTCTCCATGCTCCTTACACTAGAAGAAATATAAAAGACTTTCCTATTTCTGAATAAGGTCATAGTATCCAAGAGTTCTGCTTCCCTGTACTAATTTATTCCCCAAATTTGTTTTTGTCAAAGATTAAAAGAAAAATTTAGTGTAAAGCTTGATTCTTAATCAGATTCTGACAATGGTATATAGATTTTAACTAAAATGGATCTAACTAAAAAGTTCAACTTTCTCCAAATTAAGTAAATTTCCTAGATCAACCATTTTTCTTAGGAAATATCTCTGACATGAAGAACCATCAAAGCAAATTTAACATCCTCAGAAACAAAGATGCTATTATATGAGAAGAGATTATTCTAAATTTTCCTGTTTCAAACTAACTACCTTCACTATTTTAAGCAATTGCAGCTTTGTGCTACACATGACTATGTTTTCCCCTAAACTTGGGCAGCTCACCAGAAATATCCCAAACACGCACAGTCTGGTCCAGGCTGGCTGATACAACCAGGTCTTCGGAGGGGTGGAACTGAGCACACATTACATAATGGTTGTGCCCTGTTAAAACACTGCAAAAAGAAAAAAAGAAAGACAATATCAAATTAGAGGCAGGAATCACCAGGCTACTACACACTAAATACCTCTCCGTAGTCAACAGATGCAAATCCAATCATACTTTTTTGAGATAAAGACAAGTCATCCTAACAATTTGAAACTAATAATAAACAAGATCATCTGTTTTAACAACAGCTCTCTTTACCTCTAATGTTCTAGTATTTAATAGTATTGATTTCAGAACTGAGATGGCACAGCTCTTCTCTTAATGATACCTTAAAATATCAAAATAAATAGAATCTTAGTAATTCTTACTGAAAACTATCTGTTAAATTTTAATGGAATATCCCTTTTAAGGGGCATCATTTTAAACAGTCCTTACATCTTCATGGAAAGCTCAAGGCCAAATACAAAGCAAGACAAAGGTCCAGACCCTGACTCAGGTTTCACCAAGAACAGAACTGAAAACTAGCTAAAAATTTTATTCTAAAAGCCTAACTATATGACCTCCTTTCTCTGGTAAGAAGTCAGAAAATCCAGATTCATATGTTACTTATAATATTACTTCTACATTTATCATTTTGTATATAAAATCATCTTACAAATACAATCAGTAATTAATCATCAGACACTGTCCATTAGGGGAGAGAGATGATTATTCTGAAGAGAAGTTGATTATGAGAAAGAATGAAGACACTTTTTGAGCCCTCTATTTCTTGCTTTACCAGACACAGGTTCTAGACTGCCAGTTCCACACTCGGATGGTCTGATCATCTGAGGCACTCAGAATCCACGGATATTCCTGAAAGATATTCCACATAAAGGGTTTGAACACTAAACAAATGTGTTCTTTCAGGCTTCTGTAACCACTTCTCTCTTTGGAGGGAAAATTCCATTGTCTAACATCTCAGCTATATTAACAAAGGGAATGCTTCTTCTGATTTAATTCAATATAACCCTCAGTGCTTTCTTTTATTCAAAGAAACAAAGCAGGAAGGTTAACACCACAGAGACCCTAGAAAAGTCACTCCAATAACATAATTCTGTAATCAATGTATGGTTTCTTGAGGAACAAGATGATTCCTACAGAGAAACTGAAGAATGCTCTATATCCGAGGCACCGTGGCTACTTACATGATGAAAAAATGTGGTACGTATATAGTCTAAGTGCCCTAGTAATGTGAAGAGACAGCGCCGAAGCTTGTAATTCCAAACCTGCAAAGAGAGAAATACAGCTAAGGAATAGGACCTGAGGGTTTTGAGCCTCTAAGTTTGGATTTATATTTAGGCATTTCTAAGTAGGTGGTAACCCTGACAGGGAGTCTTATTTAAAGCTGGAGGGGAAAAGACCAAATAACCTGTGGGGAAGAAAAAAAGGCAAGGCTAGGGAAAACTGAAAGCTAAAACTATGGAAAGGTTTTTCCTTTCTTTCGGGAGAAACCATCTCTAATAACTTGAGACAAGATGCTTATTCAAGCTTAACTTGAAGCTCTTCATTCTACCGTATAATTGTTCTCAGCTTCAATACAGATCCCTTAAGTGCTTTACTGATCATCTTAGCTCAGGGTGAAAAGAAAAGTAGGACAAACACTATAACTCCAAAGGAAACAATAACAAAACATATGGCATCATCTTCTCTTAGACTCTTAACTTGGTGGCAAATGATGCCAAAACATTTATGATCTATATTCATCTATCATGCAAACAGACTTTAACTCATTACCACAGAAAATATCACATTGCTCAGTTAGGCTAAGCAAAGCAGAGAAACATCATAGTCAGAAATAAAGTTGACTTTACTACCAAAGTACCAAGCATCAATGGGCACAAGGGAAGAAGACACTAAATTCAGGACCATAATTGTAAGACAGCTCATGCTGCCCACATAGAAACCCCCCAAAAAAGTACAAAAATGAGATGTCGGATGCTTTTTCTTTGTTAACATTTAATACTTATTTATAATCTCTTTTGGCCAGCTTGTGACTATTCTTTCTTTCAACTTAAAATTAAAAAAGAAAATTTTTTAATTACAAAATTCAAACAACCCAAAAGTAAGATTGTGCTAACAAGAATATACGGTCCCTAAAGGCAGGGTCTTTTTCCATCATGCTCAACACTATACTTCAAGCACATAATACAATAGCTAACACTTAGTAGGTGCTCAATGTGTAGAACTGAGAAAAGATGAGTAACACAAAAAGTGAAAGTATCCCAAGACCTCCACCTTCATCTATGTAGACAGCAGAGTTGGAGTTTCACACAAATATTTAGGTCATACCACACATACTATTCTGTTACTAGACTTTTTTCCATTACAGAGTTCAGTGTTTTAAACTTTCATACATTTAGCTTCAAACTGCCTTGGCTTCTATAGCCCTTTATCAAACTCCAGAACTCTGAATCCTTCAAGACCTATAAGGTATATAGACTCTGACCATTTGCTGGGCTTCTATCTTACTCTTTGTAAATCTGGATATAGCAAACAATATAATGATCCAAAATGTGACTTTTTTAGATAATCCCTTTTATCAGAGAAATATAAATTAAAACTACAGCATGATAGCACTATATACCTACTAGCTAGGCTAAGATAAATTCATTTCATAACAGTTTTGAGACATAATTCAAATCCCATATAATCCATCCATTTAAAGTATAGAATTAAACAGTTTTTACTACATTCATAGTTATGCACCATCACCACAATCAATGTTAAGAACAGTCTATACCCCCCCCTAAAAACTATACCCATTAGTAGTCACTCCCCATTTTTTTCCCTAACCACTGCCCCCACTAACCATAGATAACCACTAATCTACTTTCTGTTTTATAAATTTGCCTATTTTGGACATTTCACATAATTGGGAGATAACTCCTTTTTAAAAATATTGTTTTGGAAAAACTTTCTGTGGAAGTAACCAGAGCAAATTTTGCTTAAAAAAAAAAAAGGTTCAAAGTCTCTGGCTCCAGCTCATGCCTTTTTATCAGTCAAGCTTCTTCAAAAAATTGCCTGTATTCTTCTCTGCTTAGAAGCAGTAGGACTCCTTAGAAGTCTCTGCTTAGAAGCAGTAGGACTGCTTCTAAGTGCTACTAAGATCACTAATGCCCTGCTAAATAAACAATCCAAAGGTTACTAGGTCTTTACCTTATTCTGACCACTTCCTCCTTCAAAAAATTATGTCCTTCCTTGGTATCCAAGAGTACTCTGCTTCTCCCTCTTGAATCATCTCCAAACTCTCAAATCATTCCATACTAACTTTACTTCCTCTATCGTTTAAATGTGTTTGTTTTCTCATTCAATATAATCCCTGAGTGATATGTTCTATTTGTTTCGGTTCCCTCTTTCATGATGACAACTCCCAAAAATATCTCCAGTGCAGCCATATCTCCACTACACTGTCCTTTGGGTACCTCAAACACATCAGAGCCAAGGTAGTATTCATTACATATCTGTGTCCTCCCCTTCCACCATGTGAATACATGATGAGAAGTTAGCCATCTGCTACCCAGATGAGGACCTTTCAGACCCCAACCATGCTGACACCCTGATCTTGAACCTCCAGCATCCAGAACTTTGAGAAATAAATTTCTGCTGTTTATAAGCTACCCAGTGTGTGGTACTTTGTGATAGTGGCCCAAACAGACTGAGATACCATCCTCTTCCACTTCAGAAAACTGTCCTTTCTCTTATTTTTCCTTTCCTAGTTAATGGTACCCCTTTTACCCAGTGACCCAAACAGAAGCCTGAGATAAACAGAATAATTCCATTTATTTTCCCTTACCATCCCTCCAACATCCATGTAATAGACTTACTGATTCACTTCCTTGAATGTTTACATTGATCCTTTTCTCCATTTGGAATGCTACTGCCTAAGCTCGGGCTCTGTTCATCTCTCACATGGACTCCTAACTAGTATCTCTGCCTCCAGTCTTGTCCAATTCACCCAATATTTTCTTTATACTACCACCAAATAATCTTTTTTAAAAATGTGTCATTCCTCTACTTAAGCCCTTTTAATGGCTCCTTGTTATCTGTATAACATCCAAACTTCTGAGTGCTGCAAACTCCATGATCACTTTACATTAAAGTGCTAAGATCACTCCTGTCTCCCATCTTTTCTCCAGATTTTATCCATACAAAACTACTTATAAGTTTCTCAAATGTATCCAACTATGTCATGCCTTCTTTGTCTTTGTACATGAATTGCCCTTCCATATTTCACTTTTATTATCTCTCTATTGTATTACTCACTAAACTGTACAGCTAATATTTAGGTATATATTTATCACTTCTATTAAAATAAAAGCTCCTTAAGACCAGAGATCATTTTTTATTTATTTTTTAATTCCCCAAAAATAAAAGTGTATGGTACACAGTAAGCATTCAATAAATGTTGCTGAATAAGTGCTCTGTGTATCATTGTCAAAAGCATGAGCTCTGTATGAGTAAAATATACTACTGCTTTTTTAGTCCCTTCCACAATTCCCAAACACTACATTGCCTGTCCTTTACTCCCAGTAATGACAGACTCTCTGTACCTTAATCTTATAGTCATCTCCTCCAGAGACGAACAATGGCTGCTGCTTATGGAAGTCAATGCCTCGGACCGGACCTGAAAAAGGCAGGCAATATATGTTAAAGAGAGCTATGTTTCCTAATCTCCAAGGTGATTCTTATTCGGGATTTTTCAGTTCTATCCCCTGTTGGGAACCGCCCTGCCTGGTTTCAGGAGCTGTAAGCCCCACATGGCTAAGGCTGAGTGAGTGACCTATGGACCATAAGCCACTAAAGAGACAAAGCTTATCTCCCTGGCTGGAGCTCTGCTTCTGCTCCTTTTTTCATAACTGGCCCCAGTGCTTAATCAGTTAGCCAATGACGGGTAAGATTCCCCAAGGGGGGAACGACCTAAGACAGGCATGATCATATGGAGGCCCCAGGGAGGACTTGGTGGGCTATGGAGAAAGAGGGTGATGGACCCTTGCCCCTCAGCTTTGAGGAAGCCTGAGTCCTCATTTCTCCCAATTCCTTGGCTACCTTGCCTCCTCTGCCTGACTTAAGCCTGAAACAATGACAGAGGACAGTGCAGCCCTGTGCTGGAAAGGGCAGGCTCCCTGGTGATCAAGCCTGAGAAAGGCAGACTACTTTTTTACATATAAAATCCTGTGAAGCCTGCTTTGCCAAGAATGCTCTTCGTTAAATGATAAAGGCCCAAGCAGGAAATGAGTTTGTTTCCCAAAGTTTTGTAGCCTTTTAGCTGATAGACCCTGACTCAGAAGAAGCCCTAATAGTTCTTTGTATGCTATCTACTGTTTGATCCTTACTGCCTGACAATGATTAATGAGCTGTACCTTTATTCCTGTGCAAATTAAACCCAATAAAAAGCTTGTCTAGGCAAGGGTCAGTGTGCTCTCGAGTGGCCAGGCCGTTCTGAGGTGCTCCCCGCTTGAGGGAGTAACCATGCTATCCCTTTTCCTCCATAGGACTCGGTAGCCCGTGTAAATTTGTCTCACATCTCATCCAAGACACTGTGGGCACTGCGAGCCAGTGCCTGCGTCAATCCCCTCCACATTTTTTAATCCTAAAGGAATTAATGTCAAATAAGGCTTAAACTATTCCAGAATAAAACATATACTTACATCTTTAATTTCCTCCTAGAAACTATTATCTTACCATCATGTTCATCAAACTTGTCAATAAGGGTGCACATCCGATAGTCCCATAACTGGATGACCCCATTGTGTAAACTGGTCAGGATCCAGGGTCTTTTGGGGTGAAAACTGAGCCCTGTGGGGTGGGGGGACAAAGAATGATCCAGTGAGCTAAGTAAGCCCCACAACCTTACCTTCTGACAATTCTGATAAGAAGGAACACCCTAGGTTAATTCTAGGTTCATATTCATTCACTGGATGCTAGACTTTGTGAATTTATGTTATGAGGTGCCGGATTTTTGTTATATTCCTTTAAATATTGTTGGGCTTTATTTTAGGATGCAGTTAAATTACTTGGAATCAGTTGATCCTTTTGAGTCTTGCTTTTAAGTTTTGTTAGGGTGAGTCTACAGCAATTTTTAGTGTACGTTTAATTTGGCCTTAGTGTCAAGGCAATACCCTTCTGAGGTCTCTGCATGATGCCATGTATTAAGGAGGTCTTTCCATCCTGGCTAGTAGGAACACTGTTCCCAGCCCTATATGAACTTTAGGGTATAGTCTGCCTTCTTTTCTACAGCAGTTCCATTCCTCACATGAATTAGTACTCAAAGGCCTGACAGGATTCCCTGCAGAACTCCAGTTTTCTCTGAGAACCCTCCCTCTTCTCTGGTATTCTTTCCAGCCAATTCTAGCTGTCTTGGCTTCTCTGAACTCTAAACTCTATCCTCTTCAGTGAGACCCCAAGGCTCTACTCCCCTCCCTTTACTGCAGCCTGAAAACTCTCTCCAGGTAGTAAGCTAAAAACAATCATAGGACTCATCTTGTTTATTTCTCTTCTCTCAAGAATGACTATTCTGCAGTGACTGTTATTCAATGTCTGAAATCTTTTGTTTTTATACATTTTATTCAGCTGTGCAACTGTTTAAGGTGGGAAGATAAATCTGGTCTCTATTATTCTATCCTGACTAGAAATGGAAGTTGAAGGAAGTACCATACTTGCTGTGTATAATGTGCACTTTTTTGCCCAAGTTTTTGAGAGAAAGATAAAGATGCACATTATACATGGGTAGTACTGATTCTGTATCTATATAAGTTTTTGATTCTTTCATTTTATGTGTATGCATTAAAAGTGTAACTCTAGAAAGCAGTAACGATATCCATATACAAAATACTACCCTGGAATACAGTAATCAGTCACATTATTTGTTACACAAAATTTCTTGTACCATATGTTCAAAAATAAATGCTAAAATTCCTTTACAATACAAAAACAAGTCTTTAAATATAGAGAAATAAAAAACTGAATTACAAAAATTAAAATAAGATGTTTTTCCTGAAAGTTTGGGCCAAAAACATGGGTATGCATTATACATGGCAAAATACGGTAACAACTGCTAACAGTTTGGAGTGTGTCCTTTCAAATTTTTCATGTAGACCATATCACTTTATGAAAATGGAGATAACAATGTTTTCCTGAAAACTTATTTTATTACTTAACTACATATCATGGATCTCACTACATCTAAGTACTACATATGAACAAAACCTCATTTTTTTAGCAACTACAAGGTACAAATGCACCATCTTAAAATTATTCTAACGATGGGCATTAAAGCTTCCTCCCCCCCCGCTCCAACTCTTGTCTGTCAGAAAACAGGGCAAAACTGAGATACTTCTACATATGTGGCCTATTTGCATTATTACTGCCTTAGGCTAAAGACTTGGAAGTGGGACTGCTCAGAACAGGATATGTACATTTAACATTTTGACAGATACTATCCGATTGCAAAATAAGTGTATAAATATTCAGACACTTTGTAAAGGTACCACTTTTGTATATGTTGGCCAACATGGGATATTATCAGTTTCTTGTTTTGTTTGTTTTACTAATCTAAGGCCAAAAAAATAAAGGTAGTCTCACTTTCTTTTTCTTTTTTACATTTCTTTTATTACTAGTGAGGTGTATAATATCTTTGTTTCATTTTTTTCAACTTTATCAAGATTTAATTTTCTCTGTCTTTTAAAAATTAGCTTACATTCAATATTATTCTGTATTAGTTGCAAGTATACAGCAAGGTATATAATAATTTCACATATTTATTGAACATTTCTTGTTTTAAGTTGTATAGTTTTCCATTAGCTTGTTCCCTTTTTACCTTTATGATACAGAGGAACACTTATTAACGGATATTAACTCTCAAATATTCTGAAATCTTTTTTTCCTCACTTTCCTTCCCTACTGTCCAATAAAAACTTATGGGCAGAAAAGAAAATACAAGGATTATAAAGATCCATTTCAACCATTCAAGAATTCTTAATGGTACTCATCACGATCACATTTCCACAAGACTTAAAAACTGTTCAGAATCTATTCTCACATTAAAAAATGGCCTCTAGTTTCTGAGCCTGAGTCTGTGCCACGCACTGTAATAAGCATTTTTCATATACTTTGTCATTTTAATAGAGTATTAATTATACACATTTTACAAATGAGGAAATAGAGATTTGGAAATGTAAAGTGGCCCAAGGTCATACTCCTTGGTAATGGATATTTTGGCATTCCAAAGCAAGTCCGCTGACTCCAAAGGCCAAGTTCCTAACCATTTCGCAATGTTGAATCTTATCAAATATTCAAGACATGTGTCTTTTCCCAATTTCAGAATACCCTACTCTTCTGCCTTTTCCACTGTTAACATTCTAAGACACTACTGCTACAGTTTCAGCCATCTGACCTCCACAACCACTGATACTCAAGCTCTGAGTTTGCCATATTTAGGAAATAAAGATGCCCAGTTAAATTTGAATTTCAGGTAAACCACGAACAATACCAAGAAAGTATTCACTGTTTATCTGAAATTCAAATATAACTAGGCGTCCAGGCAACCTTATCAGGCTCCGACTTTACGGGGGTTACAGGCCTCTATGTCCCGTTTCCAGGTGGGAAATAAAGGCCAGAGGAGGCACTCAATGCTCATCACCGAAAAAGCCACTGACTTGAGTAAGAATGGCAGAAGTCGAGGCTCAGTCCCCTGGAACACTCCCTACAGCACGGTCATCAAAAGCCAACACAGGGCCTTGGGAGCTGAACACACAGCATAGGTAAGGAGGGAGTGGAACGGAAAGAATAGGGAACGGGCCTAAAGGATCTCCTGAGGTGTGAGTACCACTATACGTATATCAAATATCGAGAACATGCTAAGGAAGAGTTGGCCGGCGAACACTCCGCCAGGGTCTAACCTCTCTCCCGCCCACCTTCCTCGGGGTTCGTACCCCGGGGGCCAATTCGGCCCACACTTCTACCCTCGTTCTTCCCCCGTGACAGCGCCGCCCCTGACATCCAGCCCCCGTGTCCCGTGCTCCCCATCCGGTACTGCACTACCTTTGACTCGCGCGCTCTTAGTCTCGAATTTGGTTAGCATCCTTCAGGCCTGCAGCTCCGAGGTTCCAATGCGAGCCCCAGCCACTCCTAGGCGTCCTCCGGTTGCCTCCACGTCAGCGGCCCTCAGCCACGGTTCCCGGAAGCGCCTCCCGTCACGAACTTCCGGTCCCTGGAGCTCCGGGCAACCGAGACAGCGCCAGAGCGAGCCTAGAGAGGCCACTACTGAGCAGGAGGGGAGCAGGGACTTCGGCTCCGCGGAGAGGCAAGATGGCCACTGCTGGGGGTGGCTTTGAGGCTGACCTGGAAAGTCGGGTTCTTCTTCGCCTTCTGTCTTTCTGCGTCCTCTTGGCAGGTGAGGCCTCCCCCATCCGTGAGTTCCACTCTGTGAGGAGCACTCTGCGGATCCGCCCAGCCGCTGGCGCCGCTGTCTCCCTTCTGGTTGCCCCTCTGTCCCCTGATCCTGTAAATCCTTGTTCTCTTACGTTCTCACGACAGAAGTTCCCCCTTTACCTAGATCTAAATGTCTCATTTCCCCAGTGGCACGTCGGATGGCCCCACTTCCCACTTCAGGCCTCCTTTTGGACTCTCCCACTTTATCCGGGTGCTTCCTTTGTCCCAGAGCCACAGGCACCCCACCCACAATAAAAAAGGATATTTGTCAGTTTAGCTTCCTTCTCTGATCATTTGGACGTTTCAAGATGAAAGCAGCCTCGTTCTGTTGGGAGAGTGCAGCGTTTGTTAAGAAAGTAGATGCCTCATTTCTGTGTTGATTCCACCGTAAACCCGCGCCCCTGTGCTTTGCCTGTTTGTTTCATCAGCAAAGTGAAACAAAAGTAGTATATGGGAATTCTTAACTGTTTAGACCGTGAAACAATAATTCAAGGAACTTGAGGCATTTATAATGGTATATGGCTTTCTAGTTTGTCGAGTCTTAAAATGCAAACATGCCAGTATATGACCATGACCATACCTTCCCTCAAATTCACACTGATTTCAAAGATATCCAGAGAAGAAACTATAGCTGCCTCACACTGTGTGCACACACAAATGAGCTACTGGTGATAGATTAACTGACAGGTGTGTGGCGTAAGTTTTCTCCCAATTCTGTTTTGACTCCTGGAAAAATGTCTCAGAATTTTTAAATTGCAACCTATATTCTTAGAGTGGAACCCATTTTATTAACTAATTAGTAATATACACATAGGCTAGGAAAGCAGAAGTATGGTCACCCATGCACCCAGAAGCTGGTACATCTGAGGTTAAATGCCTTTCCTTTGACAAATGAAGTTTTCTATTAGCTTCACTGTCAGTTACTCTATGTAAAACTTGTAATAATCCTCTGAGGCACATAGCTAGGTGCATTATGTGTTCCAATAATGTGCCCAAAAAGTGAGAAGAATAGACATTAGTCCCATTTCAGAAAGTATGACATACCCAAGCCATACAGTGAGCTAATGACAAAGTGGAGGTTAGTACTATTAATTTTTTCTAACACTTTCTATTTTCTGATCAGGTTTGTGTGGAGGAAATTCAGTGGAGAGGAAGATCTATATCCCCTTAAATAGGACAGCTCCCTGTGTCCGTCTGCTCAATGCCACTCATCAGATTGGCTGCCATTGTGAGTTCAGGTTTGGATTTGTGTTCATGGCTGTTGATATTTCAGTCTGTCCTAGATATAAAGATCCAAGTCCTGCTTGGGAGTCTCAGCACACAAATTAAGTTATGTGGGTGGAAGCTGGTAGAGAACCATTTTGTAAAACCAGGCCACATAATAAGGAAGGTCTAACATTTACTAAATACTGCATACTAAGTTTCTTAAACATGCATCTCATTTAATCCCCATGATATAGCTACTATTATTATGTCATTTTATAGATGATGGAACTGAGACTTAGAGAAGTTGAGTAACTTTTCCAATATCATCCAGCTATTAAGTATTGAAGCCAGGATTTGAGTTCTGGTGGTCCAGGCTCCAAGCAAGGACTCTTAACCACCCAGAAGGTTAAGTAGAAAACTATGCTATTTTCCATGGAGGAAGTAGGTTCATATTCTAAGGCAGGGGTGTGAAACTCATTTTCACTACGGGCCACATCAGCCTCGCAGTTGCCTTCAAAGGGCTGAATGTAATTTTAGGACTGTATAAATGTAACTACTCCTTAACTAGGGGCAAGGAGCTAGGTGCTGCCGCCGGGTAGAAACAAGGTGCCAAGTGAGATAAAACAAGGTGGAGGGCTGGATTCGACCCACGGTCCTTGTGTTTGCCACCTGTGCTGTAAGGAATGCAGTCACCACCTGCACTCTCATCTCTTTAGAACCAAAATGGGCTTTTTAAAGGCAATGAACTGTTTGAAGAGAAGGCATTGAGAAAGCCTTATAATTGCAAGAAGAGTTAGTAGAGCATTTGCATTTATCTTCATGCTTCATAAATGTGTTTCAAAACAGGGTACTATGACAACATGATTATAAAACTATGAAAGGGAGAAAGGTTGTGATCTAAAGGCTGAATCTCACTTCCTCTTCTGCTTAACCTGCTGTTTTCAGATTTTGTTCTTCTGTGGATAGTAAGTAGCTCTGTCAGTATAATTTTGCTGGTAAGCAGGGAATAGAATCAGATCTTGGCTCCTTCATCATCAAATTGGTCACCTCTGAATTTCATTTTACTCTTAATGAAAACAGTACATACCTGCACAAAGCTGAAAGTTAGACTGCCTTTAGCAGATGTTTATTGATGATGCTGAGTAAGTAGTGTGCTCTCAGCAGTACTGTGTGATTTCCTGAAATCTTCCAGTTTGGTAGGAGAAGACTGGAACACTGAGAAGTGAAGGACTTGCTCAAGGTGACAGTACTTTCTTACCCATCCTTCCCTGAGCTATACTCTGTGTTCATCATCCCATGCCTCTGCTATAGGAAGTGCTGGGAGTACATTAACTGGTTCCAAAGAGTTCCAAATAAAATTTTTGTTGGACTTAGTTCTCAAACTGGGTTTGTGGATAGAAGGGAGCCAGGCCCATTGTAGGCTGAGATCCAACTGCAGGTCTTGCTGGAATTCCACTCAAGTGTGAAAGGCTAGAACTCCAGCCTCCTGGAGCTGGTCTCCAAGATACCACCTTTGGGAATGAGTCATTCTGCTGCATGTTCTTCGAGCAAACCTGTGGGAAGCAGAGCAGTAGCAAGTGCCAGTAAACAGAAGCAAGTGGGGAGGGGCTTGACTCTGGCCACTTCCTAATTAAGATCTTATTTCCTTTTCAGCCTACTCATTTAAAAGCCTTTCTTCATCATATCTTTCTGTCCTGTGCAAGCTATACCCTCTTTAATTAGGGTTGCTAGCGTTAAAGGAGAAAGAGACTCGGGTTTAATTTTATGATATAATGTTCCGTTTCTATTGGACCCTTTTAAATTGCTCAAAGAACTTATGTAGGTTTCTTTTACTTCCTTCCTTTCCTTCCTTTATTAATATATTCCCACAGTATAAGATAAATAGGGATAGAAAAACTCTTCACTGAAGGTCCAGAGAAAGTAAGCAATTACTTAAGATCACATAGTCACTCATTGGGACACAAATCAGAATCTAGGCTTTTTGTTTTTCTTTTTAGATTTTATTTGTTTGTTTGTTTGTTTGTTTGTTTGTTTATTTATAGGCAGAGGGGAAGTGGGGAGGAAGAGAGGGAGAGAAACATCAATGTGTGGTTGCCTCTTGCACACCCCCTACTGGGAACCTGGCCCACAACCCAGGCCTGATTAGGAATCAACCCTAACCGGCGACCCTTTGGTTTGCCGGTCAGTGCACAATCCCCTGAGCCACACCAGCCAGGGCAGAATCCAGGTTGTTTAAGTTCAGTGTCATAGCTTGTTTTCTTCCTGTTCTCTTTCAAGAAGAATATAAGCTATTCCTTTGCCGATGTTTTAAGTGCTCTGGCAAGGACTTTTGTCTTTAGTTTTATTTAAAACTGTTATTGGTGGGTAGATCATTACTAAAGTTATCCCCAAGTATGATATTTCTTTATATTTTATTATTGTCAACATGATACTTAAGTATTTTATTACTCTCAACATGAACTTAAGTATTTAGTGTATATAAGACATAGTTGAATTTGGGGGACCTGCTGTCATGTCTAGATTTTACCAGATCCCATGGGAGAAAATACTACCTGGCTGGCAGTGTGACAGTACTTATGGTTTCTGTTTCATGCAGATTACAAGTATTTCAGTGCATTGATCTATAGCCATAATTCTTATTTCTGGCTATGTATATTAAAGAACCACATGTGGTATGTTTTGAAAATACACATACCTGAGCCTCACCTTTAGAGTTTTTTTTTTAAGATTTTATTTATTTATCTTTAGAGGGGAAGGGAAAGAGAGAGGGAGAGAAATATCAATGTATGGTTGCCTCTCATGCGTCCCCTGCTGGGAACTGGCCTGCAACCCAGGCATGTGCCCTGACTGGGAATCGAACCGCGGTTGTTTGGTTCGCAGGTCCGTGCTCAATCCACTGAGCTACACCAGCCAGGGCTAGAGATTTTAATTTAGTAGATCTGTGTTTTTTTAAACTCCAAAGTGATTCTGATACACAGTTAGGGTGGAGAACTACTGTTTTAAAACAATTTGTGAGTAACACATCCAAATTTCAATGAGGAGGAGACTCATGCAGGGACCCTATGATGTCTCTACATGGATCACTAGGGACCTGAGGGGTACTACCATATAGAATTCAAGGTATTCTGGACTATGGGCCATCCATCCTCTAGTACAGTGCTTCCTGGTCTTTGTCATGTCATGAGACACATAGAAAATTGGACTCTGGCTCATATAGAAATGGATATTTGTAGGGTATCCTGGGGTAATGGGTGAGTCTCTTCCTGACTGGGAGTGACCAGCCTATGGTCTTTGGAAACCCTAGTTCCCCAGAAATGAGGGGAATCAATATCAACACATCTCTAATCCATTTAAGGCCCCTCAGTTGGGAAACTGTGTTCTGGAGACCTCAGAGTTCTTGATGAACTTTACCTAAAACTGGCCAAAAGCAAGTAAAGCTATTCTCAAATAGGTCAAAGGAATGGAGATCTAGGGAGGCTACTGAGGCCAGTGGAATCTGCACATACGTTTTCACAAAGGAAGATTCAATGGTAGAACCACAAGCTAGAAATTTAGAGCCTGCCATTTTCTAGAGAAAATACAGGTTTGAACACTTTATGTGTGCTGTCCTAGAATCTTGTATATTTGACTAAATGAGGTTGAGGGAAGAGGGGAAGAAAGTGAAGATTGCAGAGCCTTTCTGACCTTTAATGAACAAAGCCTCCTGAGTAGACTTCTTGGGCTCTTTTGTCTTCCATTCCCTCCTCGTAGTCCTCATGTGGAATGAGGGTCTTTCAGCTCTTTAGTTCAAGTCTAGACATAACAATATTAACCCAGATATTTTGTGGCATGTTTGGGGATAGATGATCTGCAGAGTCAGTGAGCAAAGTCAGAATTGCCAACTGTGGGGGTTTTAATTTGACCCATTCTGTCCTGGCAGCTTCCATTAGTGGGGACACAGGGGTTATTCACGTAGTGGAGAAAGAAGAGGACCTGCAGTGGGTGTTGATTGATGGCCCCAACCCTCCTTACGTGGTTCTGCTGGAGGGCACGCTTTTTACCAGGTAAAAACTGGGTGTATCTGCTGGAAACTGCATGCAGAGAGTAGAAAAATTCAGTGAGCAGTCCTCACTTGTGAGTGAAAATTTCCCTTGGCTTCCTAGTCTGATCAGGACAGGGGGTGGGGTGCTCCTAAGAAGGAAAAATGCACCATCAAAAGGAGTTATCTCAGTGACCTTATAAGTAGAGCTCTAGTGAGTAAAGACACCAGGGAGGGAGGAGGAGTGCATAGGGTCCTT
>PVKM010011687.1:0-32980 GCA_004027735.1 Carollia perspicillata
AAATTTCTCTGCTGTGTAATCGGATGACAGTCTAATTGGTGTTCCTTTGAAATATAACTGCCTGCTTTTCACTTGCAGCTTTTAGGATTCCCTCCTCATATTTAAGCCTTTTCATTTTAATTATGTTGCATCTTGGTGTAGGCTCTTTGGCTCCAACTTACTTGGGACTCTTTAGTTTCCTTGACTTGTGTGCCTTTTTTCTTCCCAGATTAAGAAAGATTTTGGTCATTATTTCTTCAATTATGTTCTTGATTGGTTGCTCCCTCTCTTCTTTTTCTGGTATTCCTATGATGCAGATGTTACACTTCATGTTGTCCAAAATGTTTCTTAAGCTCTCCTCGTATTTTTAAACACTTTTTTCTTTTTGCTGCTCTGTCTGGTTTTTTTTTTCCTGACCTTGTCTTCCAAGTGACTGATTTGATCCTTTGTTTCATCTAACCTATTGTTTATGCCTTCCAGTGTATTATTTATTTCAGATATTGCATCCTTTATTTCCAACTGATCCTTTTTTATGATTTCTATGTCTTTTTCATGCTGTTGAGTATCTTTATAATCATTTCTCTAAACTCTCTGTCTGATAATTTCTTTGTCTCCATTTCATCTAGTTCTTCTGGAGAATTTTCTTGTTCATTAATTAGTGGTCTCTTTCATTGTCTTTTGATTTTGGCTGTTTCTTTGTATTTTACTGCCTTAGTTGTTAAACTAATCAATATTTAGCCTTAAGCTGTAATCAGCAGAACAGTTTAAGAACCACAGAATGGGGCAGAGTAGTTTCTGCAGGTGGGGTTATTGCTTCCCCTCAAGCTGATGCCACTTGGAGAGGACTGCTCTGCCTGAGAAAGATGGCTGCTGCAGTGTGGGGAATGACTCAGCACAGGGATCCTGGCAGCTGTTTTTTCAGTTCTCTCCCCAGAGCCACCAACCCAGAATCTCCTCAAGTGTCTCTCGTCCACTCTGCCCTCCCTCTACTGAATCCTAGGGTAAGTGGCTGCAAACGAAATGTTGGGTGTTGGCCCTTAAAGAGGCTCTCTGCATCCCTGGCAGATAGAAACCCTGTTGCTTTGCACACCTGGATGTTATCTGGGTTCCTTTTCCAGCTCCGGTGCTATAGGCTGGGGAACCTGGCTTGGATTTTAGACCTCACAGTTAGGGGGAATCCCATGGCTGCTGAAATATCCCTCCAGGACAGCTGCCACCTGTGGAAGCCCAGCCAGGCCACTCATGCCTCCCCAGCACTCCCTACTAGTCTCATTCTGGTGAAGTGGTTTCTTCTGTCTGTCCTTGGTTATAATGCTTCTGTCCAGCTAGTGCTCAGTTGGTTATTCAGGATGCTTTCTCTATAATTCAGTTGTAATTCCAGATTGTTCCTAGGAGGAGGTTAGTACAGCTTCCACTTACTCCTCTGCCACTCTAAAGCTCTATCTTTCATTTTGTTTATGTGATGTATCACATTAATTAATTTGTGAATGTTAAACCATCATTGAATGCCTGGAATAAATCTCCTTTTTGCCATGGTATATAATCCTCTCAATGTATTGCTGAATCTGGTCTGCTAATGTTTTGTTTGAAAATTTTGCTCCTATGTTTATCAAAGGTATTGGCTTATAATTTTCTTTATTTTTTTTTGTGATGTCTTTGGTTTTGGTATCAGGGTAATGTTGGTTTCATAGAATAAGTTTGGATGCATTCCTACCTCTTTGATTTTTTTGAAACAGTTTAAAGATAAGAGTTCATTCTTATTAAAATATTTTGTAGAATTCACTTGTGAAGCCATCTATCTGGTCCTGGACTTTTATTTGTTGGGATGTTTTTGATTACTGCTTCAATTCATTAATAGTAATCAGTCTATTTATATTTTCTATTTTTTCCTGGTTCTATCTTGGAAGATTATGTTCTTATAGGAACATCCATTTCTTCTAAAGTGTCTAATTTGTTGGCATATAACTGTTTGTAGTATTCTTTAATGATTCTCTGTATTTCTATGGTGTTGGTTGTAACTTCTCTTTCACTTATGATTTTATTTACTTTGGCCCTGTCTCTTTTTTTCTTGATCAGTTTGGCTAAACATTTGTCAATATGATTTATCTTTAAAAAAAAAACAACTCTTAATTTCATTGATATTTTCTATTGTTCTTTTTAACTTCCATTTTGTTAATTCCCACTCTGATCTTATTGTCTTCATTCTGTTTACTTTGAGCTTTTTGTTTGTTTGTTTTTAGTTCCCTTTAGGTATAAAGTTAGATTATTTAGAATTTTTCTCTTTTCTTGAATTAGGGATGTGTAACTACAAACTTCCCTCTTAGAACTGTTTTTGCTGCATTCTATAAATTTTGAAAAGCAGTGTTTTCATTTTTATTAGTCTTAAGGTTGTTTTTTTAATTTCCTGATTTACTCTTTGATCCATTGGAGGTTTAACGGTATCTTGTTTAGTCTCCATATATTTGTGTTTTTCTCAGTTTTCTTCCTCTAGTTGATTTCTAGTGTCACTCTACTGTGGTCAGAAAAGATGCTTGATATGGTTTTAATATTCTTGAATTTATGAGGCTTGTTTTGTGGACTAATATATAATCTACTTTGGAGAAGTTGTATATGCACTAGAAAAAATGTGTTTTCTATAGTTTTTGAATGAAATGTTTTATAAATGTCTATTAAGTCAGTTTATTCTAATGTATAGGAGACTGTTCTGCATAGCATGGGCCAAGCTGCCACTCAGAGTTGATGTGGACCCTGGCTTGTGCAGTCTGCAACATTGTGGATGGGCAAGAGACATTCACACGGACTACTGAGTCCTGTGGAGGAAAAGGGTGAGCAGCTTCACTCTCAAGGGGAGCAAAGAGCTGCAGCCTCTGACATGACAGGCCTTTATTTCTTTTCTGGGCCCATTACATGATAGTCCTCAATTACTGTGCAGAGGTTCACTTTAGGTGGTTACCTTTTACAGAAAACAAAGAAGTTGATGCCGCTAATCACATCACAGAACAAGGATGTTTGCAAATGAAAAGGAAAAAGTAGTTGAACCAACTACACTTGTCCTTGGAAGGTTTAGCACGGGTTTTAAGAAGTTACAGTAAGCACTTGCTGTCTCAATTCAGGGTGAGGGAGTTTTAGCAAAGCAAGTTTCAAAGTCTGAGTGGGAGCTGGGCCCACACCTCACAGAATGGTCTCCTACACGGAGATGCACAGGACCCATGGCCACCGATAGGTTCTCCCAATGGGGAATCAGGCCTGCATTGTACCTAAACTGCTATGAGACTTGCTTTTCCTAAAACTCCCTCTCCCTGAATTGAGGTAGCAAACGTTTACTGTATATCTTTAAAGTAACTTCCTAAAATCTATGCTAAACCTTCCAAGGACGAGTGTAACCAGTTGACCCACTTTTCCCTTTACATTTGCAAATATCCTTCTTCTGTGATGTAATTAGCAACATCCTCTCCTTTGTCTTCTGTAAAAGGTAACCACCTAAAGTGAACATGTGCATAGTAAATGAGGACCATCATGTAATGTGCCCAGAAAAAGCAATAAAGGCTTGTCAAGGCAAGAATCAGTGTGCTTTCCCCTTGAGAGAGTGGCTGAGGCGCTCTGGAGCTTTTTCTCCTCTTGAGAGAGAAGGCGTGCTGTCCCTGTTCCTCCACAGGACTCGGTAGTCTGTGAATTTCTTGTGCCTCATCCACAATGTGGCAGACCCCACAAGTTGGGGTCCACATCATTAATGTGGCATTAAAGGCCATTATATTTCTTTATTAGTTTCCTATCTGGATGATGTAATTATTGATGTGAGTAGGGTATTAAAATCCCCTGTTAATGTAATACTGTAAATATATCTCATTATATTTGCTTTATATATTTAGGTGCTCCTATGTTGGGTATATGAATATTTATAAATATATAAACTGTACAAATTTATATATTATACAAATATATATGTGTATAGTATATTAGTATATAAACTGTATAGATGTATATAAAAATTACAATTTATATATTTGTTCATTTATATTTGCTTTATATATTTAAGTGCTCCTTTCTTGGGTGCATAGAGATTTACAACTGTTATATATTCTTGACTGACCCCGTTATGACTATACAGTGTTCTTCTTTGTCCTGTCATACATTTTTTAATGTCAATTTTGAATGATATGAATGTTACCCCAGCTTTCCTTTTGTTTCTATTTGCATGGAATATCTGTGCATTCCATCACTTTTAGTTTGTACATGTGTTTCTATTTGAAATTCATCTCTTGTAGGATGAATATAGATAAATCATGTTTTTAATCTATTCTGCCACCCTATATATTATTATTGGAGCAATTAAACCATTTACATATTAAAGTAATTACTAAGCATGCTTAGTACCATTTTTATATATATTTTTGGTTGTTTCTTCAGTTTCTCTCTTCTTCTCCTGATCTCTTCTCTTATAATTTGCTGGTTTTCTTTATTGTTTTTTTGGGTTCCTTCTCTTTATTCTTTGTGTATCTTTTGTAGGTTTTGATTTATGATTACTTTGAGGTTTATGTATATTATTCTATATAGCAGTCTATTTTAAGCTGATAGTAATTTAAGTTTAAATATATTTTGAAAGTTGCCCTGGCTGGTGCACCTCAATGGATTGAGCTTGGGCCTGCAAACCAAAGGGTTGCTGGTTCGATTCCCACTCAGGGCACATGCCTGAGTTGTAGGCCATGTACCCAGTGGGGGGCACATGAGAGGCAACCACACATTGATATTCTCTCCCTCTTTTTCTCTCTCCCTTCCCTTCTCTCTAAAAGCAAATAACTAAAATCTTAAAAAAGTAATACATTTTGAAAGTCTTTTTTTCATAATTTTGATATAATATTTTAGATGTTTTATTTTTTATCTACTTATTGTAGTTTGTGATGAGTTTCAGTTTTGTTTTTTGACCTTTCTTAGCTTTTTAAATGTCCAATTGTCTGTATTTATTAAATAGTTGGCTCTACTAGTGAGATTTTTTTTTTCTGGTTATGGACTTTCATTTTGTGCTTAAAGTAGATCTTTTAACATTTCTTGTAAATCTGGATTAATGTTGATGAACTCCTTAATTTTTGCTTGCTGGCAAACTGTTATCTCTCCTACTTTGAATGATAATCTTGCTGGGTAAATTATTCTACATTGTTGAATAATCATAGGGTTTTTTTTTTTTAGCACTTTAAAGTTGCCTGCTACTCTCTTATGGCCTGTAAAGTTGTTGCTGAGAAATCAGCCTATTGCCTTATGGGGTTTTCTTTGTTTGTAACTAGTTGTTTTCTTCTTATTGGATTCAAAATTATTTCTTTACCTTTAACTTTTACCATTTCAATTACAATCCATCTTACTTTGGGTGTTTTGGGATTCATGTTTGTTATGGAGTTCTCCGTGTTTCTTATCCAAGTTAGGGAGGTTTTCAGCCACTATTTCCTCAGATAAAGTTTCTGTTTCTTTCTCTATTTTTTTCTCCTTCTGAGATTCTTACAATGCAAATGTCTGTGCTTTTCATGTTGGTCCCTTGAACTACTGTCTTTTTTATTTTATTTTATTTTTTCTGTTCTGATTGTTTGATTTCCACTAGTCTGTCTTCCACTAGTCTGTAGTGGCCTTGTGTAGAAACCACCTCTCTATAGGTTGTGTGTGTGGATGGTTTCAGCAGTCCTGTTGAATCCAAATGGGTGCTATACCATCCAGGATACTGCTTTACAGAGCTGGAGAGGCTCTTGTTGTGCAGGTCAGGTGCCTATAGTAATATCCTGTTGATCCTACTTGGTCTTTTGTATAGAGCTGAAATGGATATGGGTGATGTGCCTGGGAACACACTGCAATGACCTTGAAGGTATGCCACAGCACCTGGACAGAGTTTCTGCTTAACATATTGATTTAAAGGGGTTATATACCATGTCACTCACTGGCACCTCTAATACCAGAGAATCCCAGCAGTTACTGGAAGACTCCCACAACTCCTCAGCCTTTTCTATGTAGCCTCTTTCTAACTTGTTGTACAGAAAGTAGTCTTATGTAGAAGTGACCTCTGTGTAAGCTGTGTGTGCCAGGTCATTTTGGCAGTATGGTTGGAGCTAGCTGGGTGCTTACAGTGCCTGGGGTGCTGGCTTGTCTTGTTGGAGCAACTCTGGGCAGGGAGACTAGGTATATGTGGTGACACCCTGCTGATACTGCTTATTCCTTTTGTTTGGAGCTGAAATGGGCTTGAGGCAGTGTGGTTGGGAATGTGCTGCAATGGTCTTATAGGTGGGTCTCACCACCCAACTAGAGCTCCTGACTGCCCTATTGATGTAGAAGAAGACATAAACAATGGTGCTTATTGGCACCTCCAATCTTGCAGAGGTCCCATAGATCTGAGACCTCCTGCATTTTCCCAGCCATATCTATGCTGTCCTTTTTATTGCTGCTATTCAGAAGCTGTTCAGTCAAGAGTAATTGTTCTACATAGAGGTGTATGTTTCAATGAGCTTCTGAGAAGGAGTCAGTTTAATATTCTCCTGTGACATTGCCATGTTGGACCTCTCTCTCTTTCTTCTTTTTATTCAGGCATATGTCCTTCCTAGTGTGACTTCTTGTTTTGCCCCAGGGTAGATTCTGATTTATAGTAACCAATTAACCTCCCATCTTCCCTGAAAGGAATAGGATTAGTAAATGTAGGAAGCCTGCAGAAGGAGCATCTTTGAGTTGTTCTTTTCTCCTCTGGTGGTACCTGTGTCTGAGCAGGTGTCCAGGCTATGTAGTCACCTGCAGCTGGCCAGAGGACAGCATGACAAGCAGAAGGGAGAACCTGGGTTTCCCATGACACCCCTGAGTTACTGTTCTGTGATATAATAATTAGTGGATTGTTAAAACAAGTTTCAGCCAGAGGCTTTTGTTATTTATGATTGAAAGCAATACACCCAGAGCACAAAAACTGTTTCTGTAAAATTTATATTAGATGATATCAGTGCTCTCAGCAGGAGTAGTGAGAACATTGGTGATTGTCTTACTAATTGGTGGGAAGCACTTTTGAGCATTCACTCGGAGGAAACAGTGACATTCAATGTCTTGTAATTCATAGAAATATTGTACAAAATCATTATTCAACACCCTAGAAGACTAAAATATTCTGCTATACAGCTATGATAACATTATATATGTCTAGAACCTCACTCCATTACATATATAAACACAAAGTATTTTTGCACAGGCTTAATGTAAACGATCATATAAATCCAAGGATCTTTTTTTTTTCTTTTTGTTGGGAACCATAATGAGATTGTGCACTGATTTGAAAAATCTTCTCACAGATCAGAAATATACTCATAGTGTTCAACCCTCACACTCATATTTGCATTTACATTGTGACATTCCTGAGGATTTTCTCTATAATACACTCATCTGAGTTCCTCAGTGTTTCCTGATGCATAACTACCTGGGCATTTCATAACTGATTACTATATTGACTTTTAAAATATTTTTGTCTGTGGTTTACATTTTTTATTAATTTCTCTCATGGAGTGTTCAAAATAATTTACTTTTAAAAGGAGATAATGGTGGTAATGGTTTCACAGGCATACATATACAAAAGTGGCCAAATTGTATACCTAAAGTATGTACTATTCAGTGTACTTCCACTGTACCTTCAAGTTGGAGAAAAGGTGTGTCTTGAAAGCAACTAGAACATAAAATCTATGAGATCTTTTCCAATTTCTAAAATTTTGGAAAACCACTTTGCTTTTATACAAGGATCTAGGGTCACAAACTCTAAATGGGTAAGCCACTTTCAGAGATATCTGTAAACAAAGAGGGCACAGGTTAGCCCCTTTTAGTTTCCTCCTTTACTGAGGTATGCCACATAAACTACTGCCTTACCATCATTTTGACATGTACCTGAACCTATCTGATCATCCTTACTTTGCCAAAGATAATTTCCGAGAAACCCAAACATGAAAATCACTTTTAGATCTTTATCACCCCATTCCAAATCTGATCCATATTACTCCAACTGTTACTTTTCCATCTAGTTGATTGATACTTAGCCAGTGATGTGCTGGAGCTAGATCACACTGGCTTCTGAGAAATAACTGTGTTTTTCTTTACAGCTCCCCATTGAGTTCCCATATATTGGTAGCTTTATATCGGCCATGGAGAGATTATTTACACCATGGAAATAGGCAATGGCTACAGACCAGGCCTTTTTACTACCAGAGAACAAGTTGTTAAACATTTACCAGTACATCACTGCTCAGAGCATGAACAAAAAGAACACACCCTTTTTACTTAGGTGTGTCCAATCTGCATATCGAAGCATATAGGGTAGCAGATGCTTGTTCTTAAAACTTCAAAAATTTTAGCTTTGTTTTGAATATTAGAATTTGCTTCAATATTGTCAGAAGACTGAGGATATATAGTAGGACACGAACCTTTTCTAGGAGTAAGTAAAAGATCTCTACATGGTTAGTGAAGTAGATTCATGAATAAGTGGGCATCAGGGAAATAAAGATGCTGCTGTGTGTGTGTGTAAACTGACTAGAAATTAAAGTTAAAATGTGGCTCCAACTAATAGGTCTGACACAAATGATGTGATTGCTAGAAGTCCATTAGTGTGCTCTTATTGAGTGGGGTCAAGCAGGGGTCTTGTTTCCCAATTGGCATGAGGGAGTTAAAGAAGAAACTGCCAACAAGGCGGTTAGCCAGCCAGATGACAATTAGTGTACTCCACCTGAACGTGGTGCCCACGCAGCCATTTCTGTTGGCACCTTCAAATCTCCAGTACTTGGCAGGAAGCAAATGAAAGAATTCATAGTTGTTTCAGGAAACCATGTTAAGGGCTGGGACTTGAGCTCACAAACAGATTCAGATTGTAGCTCTGGGAGATGAAGCAAATCCATATGTATTAGGATTAAATATATGTGCCATGGCTGTAGATGTCAGTGACAAAGAGAGACACTGTATATTCTATACGTTCTCCCAATCTAAGAAGACAAGAGAACTTTTCAGATATTTGGGCTGGTTTTGGGGGCCCAGGGGTGTTTAGCCTTGTGGTCACCTTCAGGTTCCCCTCTGCACTCATCTCTCCTTTCTGTGTGCTCTCTCCTCACATCCCTTAGGCACACATTTGTTTAGCACAAATATGTCCTGCAAAGCCCGAGATGCTCTCTTGCTCTCTCCCAACAACACATTCCCAGAAAAGGAGCTGATGTCAGCCATTTCTTCCTTCCCATCTCAACTCAGTAATCATCTATCAGAAGAGAAGTTTTCCTTATACCCTTGTGCTGCAGGGACCACAGTTCTGGTGTGTTTTGTCTCCTGAAAGCATATGAGTTACTGTACATTAGCCTGGTTGAGTTTTGCTTTCTCTACCTAACTAGAATTGACATCTATGAAGAATTTTCTGATGCCTTTGTGAATACAGTTCATTGCTTCCAGACAAAAGCAAGCACATTTCTGGTCTTATTTTTTAAATTACTAATTTGCTGAGTGGTTAGGGTTGCAGCAAGACATGGGGTGAGAAGGTGACTATTACAGAGTGTGTTTTAGTCAGAAGACATTGGAGGTATAAAAAGAGAAAAAAGAGATAGGACATGGATTATTTCTACTTGGAAAAATTCTTGGCAATTGAAAATCAGAAAACCATCAAACATCATGCTTATGGGGACATTCGGGGGACAGTGGATAGGTCTGCTGATCGATGCTGAAAAAGCCATCTGTGTTTGCAATTAGTCTAGAACAGCAATGGAAGGTGACAACTTGATGTTCTGAGCAGAAGGATCTATTTATCAAATTAAAAAGCTAAGACTTCTTCATATAACTCCACTGTTGTACACACTTGCTCTGGTGACTTTTAGAAACATGGTTTCTTCCACACAACTTTTATGATTTAAGTTATTTAATCAAGATTTCAAGAAAAAATAGAGTAGCAAATAATGTTATTTGCCCTGGATCTTAGAGAGAAATAACATGTTATGATGGAAAAATTATAACCTTCAAATTGGCTATCCAAAAAATCTCAAAGTAGAAATTACATAAGTAAGGTTTTTGTCATATAAACATTAATAAAATTTGAAAAGGGTAGAATCATAAGTGTCAGCAAATACAAAATGAACACATGTCAGATGTTTTATTTACATTGTTAACCAATGAGGGAACCAAGAAGAGGTTAAATACAATGAGTCCAAAATACAGTTCAACACTCACAAACATACACATATACACAGAGGTATTAGAAATATTGAGATGATTTACAAATAATTGTAACATTAGTTAATATCCACAGGACAATAATTAATTGCATTGCCACTAGATGAAATACATTTGAACTTTTATGGTCAAGAATCATTTGTATTATCATGCAGTTACTTCAATTTATTTTTTAAATTATTTTATTGTGGTTCAATTACAGTTGTCTGCATCTTTCCCCCACCACTACCCTCCACCCCAGCCAAACCTACCTCCCTCCCTTGCTTCTACCCTCCCCCTTGGTTTTGTCCATGTGTCCTTTGTAATAGTTCCTGAAAACCCTTCCCCACTTTATCCCCTCCTATCTCCCCTCTGGCTATTGTTAGATTGTTCTTAATTTCAATGACTCTGGTTATATTTTGTTTATTTTATTCTTTTGTTGATTATGTTCCACTTAAAGGTGAGATCATAATGTATTTGTCCCTTACCGCCTGGCTTCTTTCACTCAGCATAAGGCTCTCCAGTTCCATCCATGCTGTCACAAAGGTAGGAGCTCCTTCTTTCTCTCTGCTGTGTAGTATTCCATTGTGTAAAGGTACCATAGCTTTTTTATCCACTCATTAACTGATGGGCACTTAGGGTGCTTTCAGCACTTGGCTATGGTAAATTGCTATGAATATTGGGGTACATAGGTTCTTTCGGATTGGTGCTTCAGGACTCTTAGGATATAATCCCAGCAGTGGAATTGCTGGGTCAAAAGACAATTCCATTTTTAGTTTTCTGGGTAAATTCTATAATATTTTCCACAGTGGCTGCACCAGTCTGCATTCCCATCAACAGTGCACTAGGGTTCCCTTTTCTCCACATCCTCTCCAACACTTGTTTGTTGCTTTGTTTATGATGGCCCTTCTGACCAGTGTGAAGTGGTATCACAGATTAAAACCACTTCATTGTGGTTTTAATTTGGATCTCTCTGATGACTAGTGAAGCTGAGCATCTTTTCATATGTCTCTGGGTCCTCTGTACATCTTCCTTGGAGAAGTGTCTGTTCAAGTCCATTGAGCACTTTTTAGTTGTTTTTTTTTTTGTCTTCCTGGAGTGGAGTCATGTGAGTTCTTTATATATTTTGGAGATCAAAACCTTGTCTGAGGTATCATTGGCAAATATGTTTTCCCATCTAGTTGGTTCTCTTTTCATTTTAATGCTGTTTTCTTTAGCCATGCAGACAGTTCCTTCAATTTGTAGAGTTCTATAGCTCAGAAACAGTGAATCAGAGATAACCTGAAAAGATATCCTTGAAAGGACACCCAATAATCTGTGACCCAATAACCTCATTTCAAACTTTTCAAAAATTGTTGTGTATGTATGTGTGTTAATTTTTAATCAGATAATTTGTGCATAAAAAAACCTACTTATTGTTTTAATAAAACAACAGAGAAATATTTTTTTACTAATTTTGGTCTTATACATGTAAATATAGAGAAATCCAGTTGATATAAACAAGTAGATAGTAAGTACTTGAACAACAAATAAAAAAAAAAGAATTTATTGAGGCAATGCCACACAATTCTTTGAACTTGTAAGTTATGTACCAAAAATTTTATAATTATCAATAATCAAAATTACCTGTAATGATCCAAGAGATGATTATTAGGCATTCTTTTAACTTTATTAATAGAAAGTTAGAAATAACCCGAATTGCTACCATCACTAGAGTTATTTATTTTCTCAACACAAGGATTTTGAATGGGTCCTTCATTGCCCCCAAGGACACTTAGAGCAGTGCTTCACACAATATGGCTAAGAAGTGTGCCTTTTGTAAAGTGGGGAAGGGCCACTGAGAAGGCAAAGGAGGAAAAGGAATAGGCATTATGTACTTCCAGTGTTATTTTTCTTGATACTTCCCATAGTAGGATTTTTTAAAATGAACAGCAACCAGAAATGAGTGAATGAATAGATATCGAAGGCAGATTTACTATAAAACTAACAAAGCACAGGTTTCAGAGCCCATCACTGCCTGGGCTCTTTCCATGGCCTGGATAAACATCTCAGGAGAATGTCCACTTGAGCATATATTTCTTGAATGGGCCTCTAGCAATGTGTTCATATGTTCATATGTAATAAAATGTGCAAAAGTAACGTAGTTTAACAGCAATGATTTAATGTCTTTTTCCTTTTTATTTCCTGTCAATCGCATTCTCTCATCTGAAGGATAAGTTGAAGTGGCTGCAGGCCACTTGAGATATCCAATTAAGGGATACTTGAGTTGAGGATATAACTAGTTAGGATGTAGTAGGATAAATTTATGTAATTTCCAGGCACTCTCCTGTACTATTAGGTCATTGCAAATTATTTTGATGTGGGATGACTTCTAAGAATGTCTCCATAACACACTGTGTCTACTCATACAGCATCAAAATTTTAAGATGCAGAGCCAGAGATAAGAATAAGTCTTATAGCACCCAGCTGTAGGTGGTGGAGCACAAGCAAGTTTTGCTATGTGCAGATCTAGAAGCTAGTCTGTGCAAAATTCCTCCAATCATTACTATGTAAAATTATATGCATAAGATCATTAATGCCTGTAAAACCAAAAATTTATTACGTTTTTTTTTGGTGAAAATGAAATATTTGCTACAATATGCACAGATTTTTCCTGCTTTTACAAAATGAACATTTTAATAAACCAAATGAGAAAGTATAGAGCCTTGATTTGGGGGTATATGAATGTAAACCCATGATTTTTTAAAATGTATATCTCTTATTGACAATCTGAAATTTGCTTAATAATTAAGAGAAAAATGTACATTAAATTTAATAGAATAAAAACTAAAGTGAAAAAGATATGCAACAGAATCCATAAGAATTATTCTCATATAACAGGAACTTAATCAACAAAACAAACAAGCAAAAGATAAACAAAAACACTGAAACTGATAACAGGCTGACAGTGACCAGAAGGGAGAGGGAAGGGAATTTCAGGGGAAAAGGGGAAGGGTTTGCAGGAACAAGTATAAAGGACACATTGAAAAAAACAAGGTAGGGGAGTGGAAATGGAAGGGAGATGGGGAGGGCTGGGGGGTGGGGTAAAAGGCAGAAAACTGTACTTGAACAACAATTAAAATAATATTAAAAAATTTTTTAAAGAATTATTCTCATATAGAAAATTGAATTTACCTGGCTGGTGTAGCTCAGTGGATTGAGTGTGGGCCTGCAAATCAAAAGGTCGCTGGTTTAGTTCCCAGTCAGGGCACATGCCTGGGTTGCAGGTCAGGTCCCCAGTGGGGGGCACGTGAGAGGCAACCACACATTGATGTTTCTCTCTCTTTCTCCTTTCCTTCCCCTCTCTCTAAAAATAATAAACAAATATCTTTAAAAAATAAAATTGAATTTGAATTGAAGAATTGAATTGAACATCAGAAAAGCCCATATAATTCTAAAAACAATAATTCATCAAGAGGAGGAGATAAATTCTGAGTAGAAATCATGAATAAGATTGGATATAGGAAAATCTAATCAATGAAGATGCAAGAATCATATGAACACATTGGAAAAAGATTTAAGTGTTTTTCTGATTTGAGACAAAATAATTACATCAATGAAGAAAGCATAAAACTCACAAAAAGTTACTCTAACTAGCCATCGATGAAACTTGATAATGCATTTCATCAATTCAGAGAGGATTTATGATTAGTCATTATAAAAGAAAAACTCAAATGCCTTGGAATCTTATAGTTCATATATGATAAATGTTTTTACAAATTTTGACAATTACAATAACTTTATGTAATATGACCAACAATGAGTAGAAAAGTAAACTAAATGTTTCTAAACCTTCAATGATAAAACTCAAAGTTTACACAACCATGCCAGAAGAGTATGAACTGTCTTTCTATTCTTGTTATAGGAAATGGTACTACAAAACTACTGTCTTATGAAGAGGTGATCAAAGGGAGTGCAGATGAGTGTTTTAGAGGTGTATTGGAAAAATTATAAATAATGAATATTATTTCCTGAATTTTGTGAAGTTTAAGGTTTGTTTCAGATTTTTAACATTTATAAATTCTATGGGAAGTTTTCAATCTTATTGCTTCCAAAATATCTTTCGCATATTCTCTCTCCTTTCCTGCTGATGTTAAAGCTTTAGTTCCATATCATCTGTCTCTTATCAAACTTTTGTATTTTTCCATTCTTTGTCTTATGTGCTTTATTCTGAATATTTTCTTCTGACCTAACTTCCAGCTTGCTAAATCTCTCCTCAGCTGTGGTTAATCTGCTATTAAATCTGAACATGAGTTCTTCATTTTGGTTATTAAATTTTTCAGTTTTGAATTTGCATTTGGTTTTTGTGGCATAACCAAATTTCTGTCAAAATGCTTAATATTGTCTCATCCTTGCACATAGTAAGAACGGTTATACTGAAGTGTGTGTGTCTACTATATTTTCTAATTTCTATTTCTATTAAATTTAGTTTTCCATTTCTGTTAAAATTTGTAGTCCTGCCATCTAGAATTTCTGTTGTTCTATTGTTATTGTTAGTTGTTTCAGCTGATGTTTGTACATGTTGTCTCATCTCCTAAGAAGCATGGTTATTTTTTATTGTATACTAAATACCAAACCCAAAATTATTTGTAAAAATAACTTGTGTCTATGAGTCTGTTTCTATTTCATTTGTTAGTTTATTTTGTTCATGAGATTCCACATATAAGTGAAATCGTATGGTGTTTGTCTTTCTCTGACTGGCTTATTTCGTTTAGCATAATACTCTCCATGCTGTCACAAAAGATAAGGTTTCCTTCTTTTTTAACAGCTGAGTAGTATTCCATTGTGTGAACACTTGACAGCTGTCAAAGGGGAGGGAAATTAAAAGGGTGAAGTGATTAAAAAAAAAACAGACACAGACAATAGTATGGTGATTGCCAGAGGGAAGAGGGAATCTCCCAGGGGGACCTTGCCTGGAAAAGTGGATACATTGGCCTACACACTTTTGACTTCACCCCTCCTGTCTTTCTCCATTGCTCTGCTTTTGTTCTGCTTTTGTACATGTGCTTTTTTCTTTTTCTCACCTTTCAAATGAGGACATGTAATTTTACAAGGTCATGCAGTGAATAAAGTGCCACTAAATTTCTTGCCTCTACATAACAGGATCATTGCCTTTAGAACTACAATAAACCTTAGAAATTTTAGGCTAATTCATTCATTTTACAGATGACTAAACTGAAATCCATGGAATTTAAATAGCATGACAAGAGCCAAAAATCTCTTCTCAAATGACTATGAAAAGAAGCTTTCATAACACCTATGTTGGTTCAGACCTAGACTGAAAGGAGCCCAAAGCTCACACAATCTGGGATTCCTTTAAAAAAAATAAATGTAAAACTTTTATCATTTGAAAAGATAAAATAAATCACAATGTTTCACAGATATTGAAAACTTACGAAATACTGCAAACAGCATAAAACCTAGAAAAATGGTATCTTTATCATCAACTGACTTCTGTAATTATTTTCTTGTATTTTTCAGCTGCATACTCTTTGATTGCTTTTTCCTATGATGCCAATTTTGTAATATCATTTCTATAAAGAGACTAATGAGATAATTGAGTCTTTCCTATTAGCACAATCAAAATTTGTTTCTTATAGATAGTTCAGAAAAATTAGTTCTGCAATTCACTTTTGACAGCATCATGTAAATTTTGGATAACTTCTATCAACTTTTTTTCATGTGTAAATTGTAAGATTTGGAAAACTTTTCCATAGATTGGTTTCTTATTTCATATACTGTGTTTTTGTAATTTTATTTTCAAACCTTGTTTCTCCTCTCCTCCCCACATATTTTCAGTACCAGGCCCTGAAGAATATGTTTGGAGTGTAAGATGACCCCTGACCTTTGGGTCACCATGCTGGGTGCATCAACAGAATGGGCTCTGTGAGCATTCCTAGAAGCCATGTCTTTACCAGAATGACAATAATGGCCTGATTTTTCCTGGAAGTGTTGGTGAACCATGTGAGCACAACCCATCAAACCCAAACCTAGTGTTCCCCTGTCCTCTACTCACTTTGCTTTGGAGCCCTGATAGGCTGTGTCATTGGCATGAACACATGTGCATACACGCACACACACATACTGGGGCAATTCCTGAACTCCAGGACTGCCCCTTGGCCCTGTGAATCAGCCAGAGTCACCTCTCAGTCTCTCAGCTCTTCCCTCAGAAACAGGCAAATGCTTCCAGGAAAAAGGAGCCTCAAATGTTGGGCTTGGTTCTGTCATCTGAATCTTGGCCCAGTAATTCTTTGCCATTTCACTAGCACCTGAGCCACAAAGTATTTCTTTTCAAATTTTATTGACTTTATTGGGGTAACACTGGTTAATAAAATTATATAGGTTTCAGGTATGCAATTCTATAATCCATCATCTGTATATACAACATGCATTCACATCACCTCCCAAAATTAGGTCTCCTTTGGTCACCATTTATCTTCCCTTTACCCTCTTCTACCTCCCCTGGGCAGGACCTGTGATGAAGATGGGCAGGGCTGGCTTTGCGACTCTCAACCGAGCACCATCTCAAAGCGATGAAAAGGTTAGCACTGAATAAAATACAAGAGAGAGTTAATTTAGACAGATCTTTTAGAGTCTGTGGCATTTTTCCTCTATACCTGGAAGTTTGGAAATTTTTATTTCATTGAAGTAAATTATAATTATTAAAATTAAACTTGACTAAAAGTGATAGGAGGAGAGTTGCTTTATTGGTTTGTGTTTGTGTGTGTGTGTTTAAGATAATGTGATTTAAGAACAAAAATCACAGGATTGTCCCAGATTTTATGCAGTGTAATGAGAAACCAACATAGCTAGTTTTCAGGGACAGTCATAAGAAGAATAAAATAATTATATGGTTGCCATTAAGTTCTTTTAATTTAATGCTTTAAAAAGAGTAGATTCAGAAATGTTATGTAAACTATGTGCTTAATTTCTAGATAAGTAAAATTTAGAAACATTTTGAGAAATTGATATTGGCTTTAAGTCCTTATTTTCCCCAACACAAATATTTTTAAATCCTACCATCTAAAATCAGAAATATTTTATGAAAGGAAGAAAAAACTTTAGGCTGAGAAAGTATGAAAAGATATAATGCTAAATTATCAGAATTTTAAAAAGTACTTGAAACTTAATCAGTTTAATTTTATTAATATTACCTCAAATTGTTTTTTTGTGGTGTCCAATGTGGATCAGTTGGTTAGAGCATTGTCTCCAAAGACCAAAGTGTCACAAGTTCAATTCCCAGTCAGGGCACACACCGGGATTGCAGGTTGGATCCCTAGTTGAGACGCCTATGTGAAGGCAACCAATAGATGTCTACCTCTCTCTCTCTCTCTCTCTCTCTCTCTCTCTCTCTCACACACACACACACACACACACACACCTCTCCTCCCCCTAAAAGAAATGGAAAAAATGTCCTGTGTGAGCATAAAAATTATTTCAATTGTTTTTTCATTGATAAGTAAAGGTTTTATAATAGACCTGGGTATAGGAGCTTTGAATTAAATATTTGTTGAGGTATTGCTTTCATTGTGACATTTCACAAACCAGGAAAACAACATGATGGTCAAAATGGTATTTCAAAACTATTTCAATTGACATGAACCACAAACGGAGACACAGATCTAGTTAAATCTCTTCGATTTTCTCACAAAATAAATCAATATACAAAATTCCAACTTTGCTCTCTTAAGAGCCCTCTTCCCAGAATTGTTCATAAACTCCAAAAATTAACTGGATCCAAAATAAATGGTCCTCAGTCCTGCCACAGTGTCATCCGGAGAGAAAACCTAATGGATCGCCACAGCTGTTGCTTCCACTGCCACGTGATGCTGCTGTTGAGGCTTGGTCCTGCACAGTAGATGGGCCTTGAGGGGCCTGCCCGTGCCACAAAGAGTCTTCAGGGGAGAAGAGTCCTAAGGATTGCTTGCCACCAAAACTGTTCTATATTTGAGCCCCAAAGTTGCAGATCTTAAAGATACATTCTTCCACTTCAAATAAAGAGGCACTTTCCAGAATACTGGCCAGTCCAGGCCCAGTCCTAACAGCCAGCAGTTCACAGACACAGATCTGGCCTCCCCTTCCTTTCCTCCACTTTGGTCACCTCAAAGCACATGGCACAAAATTTCCTTTAAAATTCTCTGAACACAGATACTTAAACTGTATTTCTTCCCTGGACATTGAATCCTCTTGTAGAAAAACCTCCTTTCACACAGAGGACAGGCTCAGTGATGGCAAGGTTAGTCTCCACAGAGGCTTCTATTGCAGAAAGACTGGTGTGTATCTGGCTAAAGAGAGAACACAAATTTAATCCCTGTCAGGCAACCCTCAGCCAAACATCACCTCACACTTTGCTGTAGAACCACTGTGGACAGTGGAAGAATTGAGAGTGAGCCACGTGGCTGTGAGCCTCCACAAACACAGAGACTGTGAGGGATGCAGGGGTGCTGCCTTTATGGATGGCCTGAGACAAGGAGGCAAGAGGACAGGAGCATAAAGGCCAAATATCACCTCTGCTCAATCAGAAAGAGCCATCCTAGCCTCACAGTCCCCGACAGGCAGGCTGAAGCTTCTGTGATATCTGCAACAGCTCAGCTTCCCTCTCCACCAAACCCCATACCCCTCTCACACCAAAAAGGTTCCTCTTGAGAGGACGCACTAGTAAACATGCCACACACTGATCTCAGTGTCTGCTTCCAGGGATACCAAAATGCATCCCTGGCCATTCTCCAGAAGTTGTAGTCCTGCCAGTTGGATTCCTCAAAATCACAACAAAGGATGTGAATAACTAACTTAGGATGGTGAATGTTTACTGCCAAGGAACGTGCAAATATGCAGCCACAGGTAAAGGGCCCCAGCAGAAGCATGCTGATTCAGTGCCCTATTCAAACTACACCAGTTGGCAGGAAGCAGTGCCGCATCGCTACAGAAAGCAAATTCAACAAGCCTGTGTTCTACTGGGATGTAGTCTCAGTAAAGTGAGGGATCTGTTTGCCCTGTTTAGCATCACTGGGTATGATCTGTCTCCACTCCATACCCCTTGAGCACAGCCCCTGCATAGTTACATGGAGTGTGAGCAGACATTGACTCTGAAGACAGGTCTGCTTTTGCATTTCTAATAAGCTTGCCACCTGAACCCCAACCATTCGACCAAGAAAAGGTCAGTGGGAGGCACTTTGTCAAAAGGTAGCTGCATACTGGGCAACACCAAGAACTTTCAGATTTCTTTTTCATCCCAGACAACAACCCTGGGCAGGCAATATAGCATGGTGGTTTAGAATACGGACTCTCAAGGTGGTGCCTTGGAAATCATTCGAAATGCAGATTATTTGGCTTTGCCCCAGACCCACTGAATCTGAAACTCTGGGGTGGGGCCTGACACTGCATTTTCACAGGCCCTCTGGGGGATTTTGATGCATGCTCTCATTTGAGATCCAGAATTTGGTAAAAATTTTTCTGTAAAAGGATAGGTAGTAAATATTTTAGACTTTGCAGGTTATGTGGCCTATGTCACTACCACTCTGCTCTGACGTTGTCATGTGAAGGCAGCCACAGACAGTGTGTAAATGGATGAATGTGGCTGTATTCTGATAAAACTGTATTTGTGGACAATGAAAACTAAATTTCATGTAATTTTTATGTGCCATGAAATCTTCTCTTAATTTTGTCAACCATTGAAAAATATGTGAGAGAGAACATTAAAAATGGACAAGTAAAAAGAGCAGGAAATTGGAAACTCCTGTGCTAGACAGCCAACACACCATCCTGAAATGGCACTGCTGAGGGGGAACATGAGGCAACACAAATTGAAACAGTGCGAGGGAGGCCTCGACCGGACGCGTCGGGAGATTCAGACATGGAACCAGGACTAAGTCCCAGGCAGGTAAAAAGACAGAGACCCTCCTGGGTAGAAAGGTCTGGGCACTGCTGAACTTCACGCTGTCTTCATTGTGTCATAGGGCGTGTCCTTCTTCCATTGTGGCATCATTCCAAAGCCTAAGAAGTGTGTTCCATGTGCCTGATCTTTCCCTGCCTTCTCCTGTCACAGTGTATGTCACATGTAAGCATTTTCTCTACACCAGTCCCAGGCTTATTCCTGAATTCAGCTGTGCTTTTTGGTTGGTGATAATAGCCATCACTCATTTCCACCAAATATGGGAACATTTCTGGCTGTCCATGATATGACAAAACATGCTACAAAGGAAAATGTGAAGCGTTTTCCTCTAGAAATTAAGAGTAAGAGTCAGAAAATAACAAAATGGCCTTTCTGTTCAGGCACTTCCCTATTTCCCTGAGAAGAATTTAGTCAGAATCTGATGCAAAATTCAAATGCATACATTTTGTTGAGATATTACCACATTTATTTATCATACAAACTCCAAGAGGTGATTAACATCTTTCCCATTCATAGACGAATCAACTGAAGCTCAAAGGATCTGAATAACTGTTCCAATGCCCCACAGCTGAGCAATGGAAGAACAAAGCTAATAAGTTTATTTTTCAAATAACCCTGAGCCAGTGAGAAAAGCTCCAAATGATCTAATGAAAGGTACGATGGGAAAACTGCCCTCTATGGAAGGCAGACTTGAAGTAAGGGAAGTCCCCAAACACCACCAGAAAGTAACTACATATGGGTCACATGTTAATTGTCACTACTGTGTGACTATTTTCTTAAATTAATTTTTACTTATTTACATAAGTTGCCAGACCAGTGCTTTCCTTATCTTTCAGTTATCAGTTGTTGAGATCCCCTTTTCTTCCATGGAGATAAGAATTTGGGTTGAAATCTCTAACCACTTTATCATGTGAGTGCTGACAATGGCTCTCCCTTGCCCAGTACTTTGGGACAAATCTTTCAACTAACATGTTATTTTTCTTTTTCTCTTCCTCTTCATTGCAGCACAGTCTCAGTTGTCACTCTAGGTTGATTCAGACTCCAACTGGGCCAAGGTCAAGCTGAGCTCTTCCTCTCTAGACACAACAGAGTTGAGGGCAGTCGCAGCAGCCACTGTCCAAGGAGTATCATCTTGGTTAGTCTTTTGAAGTGCCCAAAAGGCTCTTATGCTGGAGGATTTTTAAATGAACACGTGGTCAAATATGGAAACCTCCAGTAAAAGCTGATGACAAAATCAATCTCAGAGCAATTGGAAAACATTTCTTAAAGACTAGTGTCATATGATGTCACCTTTAATAGGAACTAAGCAACAAAACAAACAAGCAAGCAACATATAAACAAAGACATTGAAATAGAAAACAGGCTGACAGTAACCAGAGGGGAGAGGGGAGGGAATTTCAGGAGAAAAAGGGAAGGGATAACAGAAAAAAGTATAAAGGACACATGGACAAAAACTAAGAGGGGTGGAAATGGGAGGGAGGTGGGGAGCACTGGGGGGATGGACTGGGATGGGAGTAAAAGACAGAACACTGTACTTGAACAACAGTTAAAATAAAATAAAATAAAAGACTAGGGTCAGACACAGACAATGAGCACGGAGCCATGGCAGTCAAGCTTAGGTAAAGGAGGCTTATCCTTCCTTCCACAGAGGCCAATAGTGGGGAAATCCTGCCTGATATTTAACTAGAACTCATGATCCAAATTCTTAACCATGTAACATATCAGTCCTCTCAGTCCTGCTTCTCCTCCTCCACTCACCTTATTATTCACTGGTGACTCAATCCTACCAACTCTCTTCATATATTTTGCTTCAAATTTCGTCCTAAATATTGAGAGTTAAATCTTTGCTTAAGCAATTTCCTCACAGTTCAGGAAGAGCGAGGGAAATAAATGGATGACACTTGCCCTCCGGTCCTGCCCAGAGGCCTCAGCCAGGCATCCCGCTGGCTGGCAGAGGGATGATAGATGGCACCCCTTCTCACATATACAGGGGAGGCTGCCTGTTCCTGATTCTGTCCAGTTAACAAAATAGGGGGAGCTGCCAAGACAAACAGCTGAAGTATGAAAGTTAACAGCTAGCAATCATTGTGGTGTGAAATGGACTCATGAAATGAGACATCAAGGATGCTGCTTGGAATAGCTTGAATGTTGAACATTCTTTCCCAGAGAAACGATTGACAACACCATAAAAGAAGCGTAGGAGACATGGGCCAAGAGGGTGCACACACATCTCAGGCACTGGGGGCGGGATCCCACTTCTGATAGATGTCAAGACCCCAGGCATCATACTGGGAGGGCAGGAGGCAGTGCCCACTTCTTACCCATCCCCGGCCAACAAACACTCCCTGCTACCTCCCTGCCCCCATCCAAAAATAGCTATTAATTGGTCATATACTTGAACAACAATAAAAAATGAGCCCTTGTAGATTATAATCATTTTCATCTGGCTTAGGAAAAAGCAACCATAAAAAGACTGTCGGATGATTGCTTGGGCCAGCAAGGCAGGTTTCCAGCATCTAGTACTGAGAACATGGGAGCAGCTGACAGATCAGGCACGGAGTGGTTTATGGTCTTTAATGCCTGTGTTAACATGGAGGATTGAGACAAGATTTATTCTAGGCTGGGGCCATCACTGAACACTGAAAACCAGTCATTATAAGCCAGATGACAACTGGAATGCAGCAATCACTTAAAGGAATAATTTATGTGGTATTTAAGTTTTTGGATGAATCTGGTTTTCAGAAAGTGAAGGCCTGCTAGGAAGTCAGACTATGCAATTGTTACATCCAAACCATTATGCATTTGCTGGCCTATTATGTAATCCTATATGGGAAACATAATCAGAAAGTAGGAGAAGCCCCAAGATGGGAAGGCTCATTATTATAGGCCTCACCACCATAATTCTATCTGTGGTCACTATACACCCTAACTATCCTGAACACACCAAAAGAATCCAATAGTGGTAAAGTATGTTCAGTATCATTAAGTCCCCGGCTCACTGTGACAATGAACTTGATATAGTGGCAATATGTATTAGAATACTTTTCTTCTGGCTTATTCTACTGAATTTCAGGTGATAAACAGAATAGCAAAAATAGAGCTAAATATTTTTATTAAGCCCATTGTCAGCCTAAATATTTCAATTAAGCTTCTACAAAACATCTTCTTTTTACACTATAATTATCCCAAATGTTACCACTTCTGCTCTCAAGCAAGTAATGCCTTGGAATAAATGACATTTACTTGTGACATTTAAAATCATTATTACTTCTCCTAGATAAGTAAAGGAAGCTGGACACAAATGACTGATATGCCACTATTTCTATAAAATACAGCATAACACTTCCTATACTTAAATATCTTATTTTTCTTTCCTTTCCAAAACTCTAAGCAAGCATTTTTCTCTGATAATTTTTCTCCCCCAGAAAATCCATCATTTTCCAAATGCACAGGAAACAAGAAGGTTATTCTGATTTATGGCCCACTCACCCTCCTGGTAGCTGTCATATACCACCTCACACATCACTTGGCCTAACTTATTGGTCAAGCGTATGCAGGCCTGATGTCTATATGGGCAGTGTCCATAATATGAAAATTCACTGAGCTATTTGCTTATGTAGGCACATATCTAAGTATACATCAAACTCCAACAAAATAATTCACACTTTAAATGTACATAAACCATGACCATGGAAGTGCTATCCCTGACTCTTCTATATTATTAAGTCTAAGTTAAGTGAAAAGCAAATAAATGAAAGGTACTTCAACATGCACTGTGATCCTGGAACTTTGGGGTGGATCGTGCTCTATTGGAGAGAAGCAGTGTGAAGGTTTTACAAAGCAGGCAGATACTGGAATCTTAATATCTTATCACTTAATTTGCTGTTTCCCGTGCCTGTCCTGGATTTCAGGAGTTGTCTCTTCAGCCACCCATCCCTGACTCCCTCAACAACTTCTACATTGCAGACTTTACATTTTGTTATACTTGTGTTTAATAAATTTTGAGGTGAAAAGTTTCAAAATAACACAAGAAAAAAAATCATCTCTATGTTTTCTTGCAAGTTTATCCTGTGCAAGTGATTTATTTATTTATTTATTTATTTATTTAATAAAGATTTTATTTATTTATCTTTAAAGGAGAAGGGAAGGAGAGAGGGAGAGAAATATCAATGTATGGTTGCCTCTCGTGTGTCCCCTGCTGGGAACTGGCCTGCAACCCAGGCATGTGCCCTGATTGGGAATCGAACCAGTGAACCTTTGCTTCGCAGACCCGCGCTCAATCCACTGAGCTACACCAGCCAGGGCTATTTTGTTTTTCTTAACTTATTTCAGCACCCTTTTCTGACAAGCTGGTAATTAAAATATTTCCTTTTTCTTTCTTTTTTGAAAATGAATTAAACAGAAACTTTACTTCCAAGTTCTTCAAAGATCATTACAATACACATAAAATATCCTTTTAAAAGTCTCTCAAATTAAATGAAAGCACATCATAAAAGTAAAATACAACATCGAGAATTCATTTTGGCTATAAGATTTTCAGACGACTCTGTTTTTCATTGTTTGCCATGTTCTTTAAACATTTCTTAAAGACTTTAAATAATATAGTATTTTTGAGAATATAACTACAACTATAAAATAGAGGGGCTTAATAAGATCACATCTGCTTCATACCCAGAATACATGAAACATTACATGAAACATCATGTATTCTGTATTATACCCAGAATACATGAAACATCCCGAACTAGCTTGCTAAGAGACAGCGTCCATGCTTAGTGTTAAAAATAAAAAATAAAAACAACTTCTCACTTAGGAAAATTAAGATATCATTTGATTAGTAAAACCTATTCTTGCTCCAGTTTTATTTTTTAAAGATTTTGTTCATTTTATTTATTTTATTTATTTATTTTTTATAGAGGGGAAAGGAAGGAAATAAAGAGGGAGAGAAACATCAATGTGTGGTTGCCTCTCATGCATCCCCTACTGGGGACCTGGTCTGCAACCAAGGCTTGTGCCCCAACTGGGAATCAAAGCGGTGACCCGTTGGTTCTCAGGCCAGCACTCAATCCACTGAGCCACACCAGCCTAGGCTCTTCCCCCAGTTTTACACTGGCTGAACTTCACTTAAAAATTGTAAATTCATGACATAAAAAACCAAATTCTGTTATGGTATAAAAAATTATAGAAGCAACAAATGACAAATATTCAATTTTTTTTAATAAACAAAAACGTTTTCCTTCCCAAAATATAAATATCCAGTAAATTAAACATATGTAATATTCCAGGTATAATAAAATTAGTAATTCAGGACCCAAGATAGCTGCAGAGTAGCTGGGAGCTCTGTCCACTGGCTCCTAGACCCAGACTGGTCTTGTAGCTAAACCACAGAGCAACCGACTCAAAAACCTAGTGAAGAGTGAGTGAGAACATGTGTGAGTGAGTGCCTATGTGGATGAGAGTGCAGGGAGTGTGCATGACTGGGAAAGAGCCTGCCTGCTTGTAGGGCACATGGGAGGGGCAGCACAGGCTCTCTTAGTGGAGAGCCACTGCCCAGTCTGGCACTTCTGGCTGTGCAATTCAGGGCAGCTGTGGATTGGCTCTGGAGCCACGAGTCCCAGGAGCAGAGAGAGATTGCTGGGGATGTGCTGACTGCAGAAACAGTGAAGTGTGAGCAAGCCCACCCAAGGCTGAGAATCACTAGAGGGAGCAGTGAGAGCACCCAACTAGTGCTCTGTGTTACAGTATCACTGCAGAACTCTTCCCAGCACCACCTGGGAGAGATCCAGAGAAATTTTATCTAAAACTGTCAAAGGCTCTGACAAGCTGTAGCCAGCCCTGACCAAGAGAGAATCAGTGATTTTTGTGGAGGAGAAGAATAGGCCCCCCAGAGCTCAGTGCTGCAGCATAGAGGCCACACAGAAAAACTTTTCGAAGAGGAGCTGAGGTGAGACTTGAGACTTGGCAGGAACCTGGTGCTTACATGCACATATGTGCATGTGCAGTGGCTCTACAAACAAAGAACTCAGAGGGATAGTCACACTGAGGGGACTGTGGGAACCAATCCAGCATAGCTGGTGAGGAGGGGACATTACAGAGTAGAGAGTTCAGGCCTGAGTCTCCAGTGAGAGAGCAGCAGGCTGTGAACTATATGTCCAGGAGCCGAATGCCTGAGATTTGTTGCATCCAGGCAGGTCCCCTAACAGACAGGCAAGCCAAATCCCAATTTGTGGGATTATAGGCTCTGCAGATCAGTGAGGCCAGGTTCAGGAGCCCCTTGCTGGGTGCATTTCTACAGGGAAAAGAAGAAAAAGTTCTGAAAGAGGTCTTTCTACACTATGAACTACACTATTCCTCTGGGTCTGATCTGCTGAAACCAGCAGAGCAGAGAGATTAGAGACAGGCACAAAAAGGGGTATTCAAGGCCCTTCCCAGCCTCAGTGCCTAGACAGAGCTGCTGTTTGTACCAAGTGAGGAAGAGTTGCCCTTTTACATAGATGGCCCCTACAGGAAATGGACAGCTAATTCACCAGAAACCATACATTATTTGAAAGAGTCTGGGACAGACCAGGATGTGTGGTGAGGGGACAGGGAAACACTCCTACCATATTCTCAGAAGACTGAACAGTGACCCCTGAAGGTGACATAGGGTTGCAGCCCTGAAATAAACCCATGTCTCTGTGGTCAATTAATATTTGAAAAGGGGGCAGGAGCATAGAATAGAGTAAAAATAGCCTCTTTAACAAACAGTGTGGGGAGAATTGTACAGGTACATGAAAAAAAAATTAAACTAGATCACCAACTTATACCATATACCAGAATAAACTCAAGATGGAGAAAGAGTTAAATATCACTTGTGACACCATAAAAGGCCAAGAGGAAAATACAGGCAGTAAAATTTCAGATAATCCATTCAGCCATATTTTCAGATATATCTCCTAGGGCAAGAGAAATACAGAGAAAAAAATAAACAAATGGGACTATGTCAAAGTAAAAAGCTTCTCTGCAGCTAAAGAAAACAGCAGCAAATTGAAAAGTAACCAGCTTTATGGTGTGTTGCATCCCTTCAAGACTGGGCAGGTCCATGGTATTCTCACAGATAGAGTAATATTCATGAAGCCCTTGGGATGTCTGACATGCTTTCATTCATGGGTGGGCAAGCCATGCATGCTGCAAGCTGTGTGTCTATTTGCATGTCTCATGTTGTGGCCCTTGCTCTCCAGCATGGCACCCATTGTGGCACCTGTCCCCAGTGTGTTTCCCATCATCATTGCCCCCCAGCAGGGAGTCCCTACCTGTTTAAGTACAAGAGGGGAACAAAGCCAGCAAGATGCCAGAAATTATATAACATAACATAATTCTGCACATGTGCACCCACTTCATGTTATAGTAACAGTTTATCAGACCCAGTCTCAAAGCTATGAGAACACTAGTTATCAGACCTTTCCAAGACTATGGAAACACTGCTACTCAGACCCTGGGTGAGGAAGTCAGACCGCCTCAATTTACCCCACATATGGGAAAACATTTTTTCCTGTGGTACCTTGGACAAAAGTTTGATCTTCAAAATATATAAAGAATTCATATGACTCAACATCAGAAAGACAAACAATCCAATTAAAAATGTGCAAAACAGACTTACAGCCAAGATACACTGTGCTTCCTAACACAACCAAAAGAAGGGCAACAACAAATTTAGAAATAAAACACAACAAGAGCTGCCAGAAAATCAAACTGTATGGAAGTCCAATAACCAAGGGTTAAACAAGAAACATCCATCCAGACCAGTAGGAGTGGTAGAGATGGGCAGCCACAAGGAGAGGACTCGGGGCAAGGCAGGAGCTGGAGGACCAGGGCAGGTGAGGTGGCAGTTGGCAGAGCAGGTGGTCCCACATTAGCATGTGGATAAACCAAGAGGAACAAATGGGGAGTGAGACAAACCAAACAACCCAGAGTTCTAGTGAGTTAACATAAAGCCTCAAAACCTCTGACTGAAAAACCTTTGGGGGTTGAGGTGGTGGGAAAAACTCCCAGCCTTACAGGAGAGATCATTGGAAAGACCCACAGGGTCCTAGAATGTACAGAAAACCACCCACCTGGGAATCAGCAGCAGAAGGGCCCAATTTGCTAATGGGTAGCAGAGGAAGTGATTGAAAACCAGCAGAAAGATGAACAGGTGGCGCCGATCCCTCCCTCACATACAGCACCACAATGCAGCAACATGGGTTGCTCCATCCTGGTGAATACCTAAGGCTCCACCTCTTACAATGTAATCAGTGTGCCAACCCCCCCCCACACACACACACAAAATAGCCCAAATGAAAGAATAGATCAAAGCTTTAGAAAAAAATACAACTAAGCAACGAAGAGAGCCAGCCTATCAGATGCACAGTTCAAAACACTGGTAATCAGGATGCTCGCAAAATTGGTTAAGTATGGTTGCAAAAGAGGAAAAATGAAAGCTACAAAAAGTGAAATAAAGGAAAATGTACAGGGATCCAGTGGTAAAGGGAAGGAAACTGGGACTCAAGTCAACATTTTGGAGCAGAAGGAAGAAATAAACATTCAACTGGGACAGAATGAAGAAACAAGAATTAAAAAACATGAGGATAGTCTTAGGAACCTCTGGGACTTTAAACATTCCAACATCTGAATCACAGGGGAGCCAGAAGGAGATGAGGGAGAGCAAGTAATTGAAAGCTTATTTAAAAAACTAATGAAGAACTTCCCTAATCTGGCAAAGGAAATAGATTTTCAGGAAGTCCAGGAAGCTCAGAGAGTCCCAAAGAAGTTGTATCCAAGGCGCATTATAATTACATTACCCAAGATTAAAGACAAGGAGAAAATCTTAAAAGCAGCAAGAGAAAAGTAAAGAGTTACCTACAAAGGAGTTCCAAAAAGACTGTCAGCTGATTTCTCAAAAGAAACCTTTCAGGCTAGAAGGGACTGGAAAGAAGTATTCCAAGTCATGAAAGGCAAGGACCTACATCCAGGATTGCTCTATCAAGAAAAGCTTTCATTTAGAATGGAAGGACGGATAAAGTGCTTCCCAGATAAGGTAAAGTTCAAGGAGTTCATCATCACCAAGCCCTTATTATATGAAATGTTAAAGAGACTTATCTAAGAAAAAGAAGATCAAAACTATGAACAGTAAAATAACAATAAACTCCCTACTATCAACAACTGAACCTAAAACAAAAACAAGAATAAAAACAAACTAAGCAAACAACTAGAACAGGAACAGAATCACAGAAATGGAGATCACGTGGAAGGTTATTAGTGGGGATGGAGAGAGGAAATGGGGGGCAAGAGGTACAGCAAATAAGAAGCAAAATTTGTTGCCCTAAAATAGACAGGGGGAGGTTAAGAAAGCATAGGAAATCTAGAAGCCAAAGAACTTACATGTATGACCCATGGACATGAACTGGGTGGAGTGGGGGCTGGATGCTGGAGGAAGGGGAATACAGAGTGGGGGGGAATGGGATAATTATAATAGCATAATCAATAAAATATATTTAATAAAATGGACAAAGGACCTGAATAGACACTTCTCCAAGGAAGACATCCAGAGGGCCCATAGACATAGAAAAGGATGCTCAACATCACTAATCATCAAAGTGATACAAATTAAAACCATAATGAAATATCACCTCACATACATTGGAATGGCCATCATTAGTAAATCAACAAACAACAAATGCTGGTGAGGCTTTGGAGAAAAGGGAACCCTAGTGCACTGTTAATGGGAATGCAGACTGGTGCAGCCACTGTGAAAAACAGTACGGAATTTCCTCAAAACTAAAAATGGAACTGCCTTCTGACCTGGCAATTCTACTGCTTGGATTATACCCTAAGAATCCTGAAACACCAATTCAAAAGAACTTATGCACCCCTATGTTCTTAGCAGCACTATTTACAATAGCCAAGTGTGGGACACAGCCTAAGTGCCCATCATTAAATGAGTGGATCAAAAAAACGTGGTATATTTACACAATGGAATTCTATGCAGCAGAAAGAACTCCTACCTTTCATGACAGCATGGATGGAACTGGAGAAAATTATGCTGAATGAAATAAGCCAGCCAATGATAGGCAAATACCATATGATCTCACCTATAAGAGGAACCTAATGAACAAAAACAAACTAACAAGCACAGTAGAATTAAAGGCATGGACACATGGAACAGTTTGACAGCAACCAGAGGAAGGAGGAGGGAGGGGACAGAGATAATGGAGGAGAGAAGGGGAAGGGATAGTCAAAGAACATATATATATGACCCATGGATGTGGACAACAGTGTGGGGATGGACTGTGGGAGCAGCGGGTGGCAGTGGGTGGTGGAGGGCCGAGGGGGGCAAAGGGGGGAAATTGGGACAGCTGTAACAGAACAGCAATAAACTATTGTTTTAGAAAACAAGAACTAGTAATTTTCCAATAAAAGAGGTATATTTTTGTATATTTAATGGTAAGGGTTTTGTTCGTCTAACTATAAAGCCCTTAAAACAAACTAGGCCACTATGATTTAAAAATCTTCTTCACCCAGTTTCTTTATAGTTGAAACTCATCAATGTCTGTAGAATTTTGGCTAAAGGACCAGGCCACAGGAAAGGCCTGAAATATCTGAAAAGTCATTTAGTTAGAGAAAAATGTTTTCTTGAGACTGGGAGGCAGTTATTTATCACTGCACCTGAAGGCATTCCTTAATGCAGGAGTCCCCAACCCCATGGCCACGGACCAGTACCTGTAAGTGGCCTGTTAAGAAATGGCTGCAGAGCAGCAGGTGAGCAGTGGGGTCACCCCCATGACAGGACCATCTTGTTTCAGGAAAACAAGCTCAGGACTCCCACTGAGTCTGCATTATGGTGAGTTGTATAATTATTTCAGTATATATTACAATGTAATAATAAGAGAAATAAAATGCACAGTAAATATAATGCTCTTGAATCATCCCAAAACCATGCCCATGACCCCACCTTCCTGGAAAAATTGTCTTCCATGAAACTGGTCCCTGGTGCCAAAAGGGCTGGGGACTGCTGCCTTAGCCAACTTCTTTCCTACAGTCTTCAGAGTAACACATAGGACCTAGGCTCCTAGAATGGGCTGCTTCCCATTGACCTGGGACCAGCAGGCATCAGCAAAGGCATTCTGCGTGCAGTACTATTGAAGCTCTGTGAATGCCTGGGAGACCTCCATCCTCCCCACTCAGCTTCCAGCTTCCCCAGGCTCCACCAGGGGAAGCAGGGCATTCCCATGGGGGGGAAGACAGCAGAGGCATTGGACTCCCAGGGCAGGTGAGCCCAGCTGCCAGAGCAGTGAGGCACTAATCAAAGACTTCTAGGATGGTATTTAAAGCTAATGAACTGTAATTGAACAACAATAAAATACTTAATAAAAAAAGAAAAGAAAGACCAACATCTTGCAAACTCCCAAATAGCCCTCAGAATAAACTACTAGAGATTGAATTTCTTTCACAATTAAAAAAAATAAAGCTAATAAATTAAACAAAGATAAAAGAAACCCATTTTGTTCTGCAATCAAGGGACTCATGGACACAGACAACAGTGTGGTGATTGCCGTGCAGAGGGAGGTATAAATGGTAATGAAAAAAATGAAAAAACAAAAAGATCCCTGGGCTTCCAAAGCAGGGATGCAGAGGGCCCAGCTGTAGCAGCCAGCTGCTCTTCGCTCATGGCCTGCAGCATGCTCAGAGCCTGCCCCACGTTCTCTGTGTATCCCTCCTCATCCACTCTGAGTGCCTGTCCACACTGCTGTGGGCCTCCCATCCTCTGACTTCCAGCTGGATTTGACAAAGCCCAGCAAGGTCAGAGCACTTGTCCCCACCCCTCCCCTGCCACACAACACCACCCACCAACCTTGTTAAGGAGTTGCTCTGACCAGCTGTATCCCTTGAACTAAATTTACAGCTCTTCTCAAGGGGCCCTCCCCATAGAATTCTCTACAAGGAGGAGCCACTCTCATTGCCCCATGGTGAAGAATGAAGAGCCTTAGCTGTTACTATTACTTGTCATTTCCTCATACCCTGATTTCAACTTTGCAAATACTCCCTTCATTAAATCTTCCTTAAAATATTATAATTGAAGATGCCATATATTTTCTGAAACTCTCACCAAGCACTGAATGGAGCCACCACTATATATTGAATTGTTGGGAGTCTGTTTATGACTACAGAAAAGACAAGGCCTGTGCTGCCCTCCACTGTAGTCTGTCAGGAGTCCGTACACCTGAGGAATCTTCCTGATAACCACTTGTCAAAGTCTTTGGCAGTCTATCCTCTACTTTTGAACACTGCTGGCCTTCTGACTGGAGGCCTGGAAGAAGGATGGTTGGTACATGATGAGTCTTGAATGAATAATATTGAACATATACCACTCACAAGTAAACTGCTTGATGGCTTTTCAAAAATGGAACACATGTCAATAGCACCCAGACCGAAAAACAGATGTCACCCTCCAAGACCCTTCATACTCCTAATGTCCACCATAAATCTGTTCAACAACCTATTTTTGAACCTCAGGTAAATAGAATCATAGAGAATATGTATTTTTATATCTAGTGTTTCCTTGGTTTTACATTGTTTGTGCAATTCATCTGTGTTGTTGCAGTGTTCATTCTCATTGCTGTATAGTTTTTCATTTTGTGAGCATATCACAATGGATTGATCCAGTCTATTCTAGAACATTTGGGTTGTTTCCACTTGGGGACTATGCTGCTATGAACATACTTACTCAAGTATTTTATTGAACACATTGCATGCATTTGTGGTATGATTTGTACTACATTCTTGCTACCCCTTATAACTCATGTCCTCTCCTAATTAGTACAGTTCAGGGCAGAAAAAGAGGAAACTGAGGTTTGAGAAGAAAAGGGAAGACAAAGCATA
>PVKM010011688.1:0-32877 GCA_004027735.1 Carollia perspicillata
TTAAAAGTATTGGCTCTGGGGCTCTGAGCTGTTCTTTTCTTTGAGTCATTTTTGGTCAGGTGGCGCCTGTTATGTGTGAGGGGCAGAGACTTAGGTGTTCGCCCAGTCACTGGTCTGCCCCCACGCTGTCTGTGGGGGTGGGGTCAGAGAGGGAACAATGGCACCTATTCTGCACTCTCTGATTTGTGTCCCCTCTCCTGCCTCCCACAAGCAAACTGGGCCCCCCTGGCACTGGTTCCCAGGTTGGTGGGCCTATGCACGCTCCAGGACCCTGCGAGTTTCCTCAAGGACCTCTCCTGTGAGGCTGGGAGTCTCTCCCAGCACCTTTTCATTAGGTGTTTTTTAGGCTTTATTTCCTGTTGCTGGGGCCCTGGGCTGTGTGGTCTGTCTCAATGCCCGCACTTGCCTAGTTTATCTGCGTGTAAAGGTGTGTCTGAGGTCAGCCAACCGCCCTGTGGGCTCTGCTCATCTCCCTGCGTCTAGGGTCTGCAAGCTTCACAGCACCTACACTCCCTGGTGCTTTCAGGTCTGGCAGGCACCGCATTTTCCTGCTGCGTTCCCTCTCTACTGGCTGCGGACTCCACCCTTCTTACCAGTCTGGTTGAATGGTTATCGGACTTCCGTAGTTCAATTTTCTGTGTTCTGGTTGTGTTATTGTTTATAAATATTTGTTGTCCTTAATCTTGGTTGTGAGAGGAGGTACAGCGTTTCAATCTATGCCACCATCTTGGCCAGAAGTATTTTGTAATTTGTTTAAAAATTTTATTTTTAGAGGGGAGGGGAGAGAGGGAGAGAAACATCAATGCATGGTGGTCTCTTGTGGGCCCCCTGCTGGGGACCCTGGTCCACAGCCTAGGCGTGTGCCCTGGCTGGGAATGGAATCTGTGATACTTCAGTTCACAGGCCAGCAATATATTAATCTCTAAACATTTCTTATGATACATTTTATGTAGACTTTGTTTTTCTATTTGCTTTAGCTACATTTGGCCCGTAAATTTTTGTAACACTCATTATGGTGGGTTTTTAGGTTACAAAAGTAAGCTAAATTTCTGTGAATATTTCGGAGGTATTCATTTTTAAGTCTTATTCTACTTTGCCTGCCTGGTAGGTGGTCCGGGGCAGCAGCCGTCACCTAGGTGTTGGGGGTAGAGGTCTCTGCGGGTGGACTTCGTGGACTGCGCAGTTGGGGTGTGTGTACGCACAGGCAGTTTAACATGTCCTGACTGGACTCTTGTTTCTGTCACCTGATTTACATAAAAAGCATCTAAAAATTTACATCTAGGGCTGTCAGGTTTTCGCGTAGAATATTAGGGCTGTAATTACCTTTTCTGCTTGTAGCAGAAGTTTCAGACTCAGATACTTTTAGATGCCATGTTTTCTGAAAACATGTAAACAGAGGCACTGCAGTGAGCATCAACTTTATAGTAGAGTGCTTTTCATTGGTTGTTTTGGTGTCACAAAAAGAATATTAAAGGAAAATGAGACTTGGCCCAAAGCAGGTTGAAGATCTGAAGCTTATCACTGTTCACTTACATTGTGACTGGTTTTACTCCTGTTCTTCAATGTCCCAGGAAGGGGGAAATAGTAGAGAAGGCAGCTCAGCTGCTAACTGTGCTCTTTCCTTTTTTGTACACAGTTGTTTCAGACACTGACATTAAAGTGTCCCCTTCTTTGCAAACAAGGCATGGTTGGAGGTTGGTTAAATGAGGCTTCCTTTCTAGAGATCGTTTCATTTGGTATATAATTCATGCCTTTGTCCTTGAAGCTATAATTCCTTAATTTGGCACTTTTTCTTTTTGTGTGTGTGTTTTAATTAAAATTCAGTCAAAGCTGGAAGAGGCCCTCAGCCTGGCAACAGAATTCCAAAATTCCCTGCAAGAATTTATCAACTGGCTCACGCTGGCAGAACAGAATTTAAACATCGCTTCTCCTCCCAGCCTAATTCTAAACACTGTCCTTTCCCAGATAGAGGAGCACAAGGTAATACTGACACTATGATGTTGCCTTCCTTTTGAAAGGACTAGTTGAAAGAGATGCTGTGTTGTCTTATCTTCAGTTTAAAAACAACAACATTTCCCCCCCAGGTTTTTGCCAATGAAGTAAATGCTCATCGAGACCAGATCATTGAGCTGGATCAAACTGGGAATCAGTTAAAGTTCCTTAGCCAAAAACAGGACGTTGTTCTGATCAAGAATTTGTTGGTTAGTGTCCAGTCTCGATGGGAGAAGATTGTCCAGCGATCTGTTGAAAGAGGACGATCACTGGATGATGCCAGGAAGAGGGCAAAACAAGTAAGTTACAAAAGGAAGATACTAATTGACTGAACAACCTTAGGTGGCAAGTTGAGTCTCTGGGTTGGTTCACGTAAGCAAATGTTGTATAGTTTGCCTATATAACTTATTTCTTGCCTGTTATAACTTGTTTCTTATGTAACTGTAGTTCCATGAAGCTTGGAAAAAACTGATCGACTGGCTAGAAGATGCAGAGAGTCACCTGGACTCAGAGCTGGAGATATCCAATGACCCAGACAAAATTAAACTTCAGCTCTCTAAACATAAGGTAAAGCAGTTTGTTGCTCTTAAGTCCTGAGCTCGGTATTCACTAAAGACTGTATCTGGGTAAAAAACTGAAGATGATGAAGCCAGTGTTTCATTTTGTCTAGACAGTGTCTGTGACAATTGCTCATTTAAATAACAGTTCAAACAAAGTGATTGTGGGAGTAAACCAGTTAAAGCTGTTGGAAATTCTAGACTTTAGAAATGCACTTCTGTATAAGACACGTGAAAACTTACAACTTTCTTAAGGATCTTAAGGATAAGCTCTTATTACTTTTAGTTAAAAAAATCATCACAGTCAGACTATGTTATATCTAATTACCAACTTAAAAACACAACGTTTTTCCTTTGTTCCAAACCAAGGTGTCATCTTACAGCATTGGGTTTTTTTCCCTTTTCTTTTGGGAACAGGAGTTTCAGAAAACCCTTGGTGGTAAACAGCCTGTGTATGATACCACAATTAGAACGGGCAGAGCCCTGAAAGAAAAGACTTTGCTTTCTGATGACACTCAGAAACTTGACAACTTACTGGGAGAAGTCAGAGACAAATGGGATACTGTGTGTGGCAAGTCTGTGGAGAGGTGAGTGTGAATGTCCCCTTAACGGATGGTCTGTATGTTACCCCAAAACTACCAAGAGACTAATACTGAATTCCATAAAATGCTAATCAAACTTACACATCAGTAACAGGTTTTATAGCATTTCAGTATCTCCAGTTCATTGAGTTATGAAAATTTTGAGTAAAATGTATTGAAATTCTCTCATTTGAACTGTACTGTATTAAAAAGAGAGAAGCCCACAGTAATAGATCAGTCACTATGAATACAGTGGTACTTCAGTAGTCATTGATTCATTCCGGAACTTGTGATGAGTGCCGAAACTGACAAGTACCAGTGATGAGGTATTTTCTCTTGTGGGACGGCGTTGTGACTCACACAAGTTCGAGCAAGTGCGATGAGTTCCGAGCAAGTGCCAAGTACTGGAACAATTTTTTTGGTCCCATCAAAATGCAATGATTTCAGGGTTTGATTTCTGAAGCCGATGAGTACCATGGTATGACTCTATAAATTACCAACTTGTAATACCACTAGCTGTCTCACTGAGGGTTCTCACTAAGTGTTAAACACTACGCAAAACCTCTACGTGTATTACCTCATTTAACCATCATGACATCTGACCTGTACTGAACAACAACCACTGAGTATGTGCGTAACAGTGCCTACTAATCACGAAATCCTCATAACAACCACTGAGGTGGGTACAGCTGTTCCCATCTTACAGGTGAGGAAACCATTGAGGCTTCTTAACTTCACCATGGTCACCCAGCTACTAAGCTGCAGAGCTGGGATTTAAAACTATTTTGTTTGGTTCTAAAAGCTGTACTTTTATTCACTTGTACCCACTATGCCATACTGAGTATTACAATATCCCTTATATAATTTATTCTCCCCAAATTTTTGGTGAGATGATTGAGGCTCAAAGAGGTGAAGAGCCCAGGATCTCACAACTGGTGATAAGCTCAGCGTTGAACTCTGACTCCAGGCCATTACCAAAACCGTCATCCTGTGCTGGAGTGGTATAAAGTGAGCAGACAGACCTTGGTTCTTAGGGTGTGTCCATGTGTCTAACCACTTGGCTCTAAGGTGCTGGAAAGGCCTCTGTACCTGTCTGCTATACTATGATTAAGTCATTTTAAAGAACATTTTGATTTAAAATGTCTAGGCATCTCTCCAAGTCACTTTTTACTGAACTTCTACCATTCCAACTTGGAGGTCCCTCTCTGTATAAAGTTCAATCAATATTTCCTTTCAGCAGTCAGAATTGTGGACCATTTGTAAATAATAATACCTAAAAACAGCGAGGTTTGTGTGCTTTTTTCAGGCAGCACAAGTTGGAGGAGGCCCTGCTGTTTTCAGGCCAGTTCATGGATGCTTTGCAGGCCTTGGTCGACTGGTTGTACAAGGTGGAGCCACAGTTGGCCGAGGACCAGCCCGTGCACGGGGACCTTGACCTTGTCATGAACCTCATGGATGCCCATAAGGTGAGGGGTGAGCCACTGGGGCCTGCACCTCTGTGTGCCTTCTGCTCCTGCTAACTTCTAGGGGAGAAAGGAAATCTGAAATAGTCTGAATCTCTGCTTGTCAGTGGGGTGGCTCCTTGCTCTGCAAATTTAAACAAACTGCAGCTGGGATTCTGCATCAGTCACAAAGAATTTACCAAAATTGGTTAGATTCAGATCTGGCAGTGTGTAAACTTCACTTTGAGGTTCCCCTGCTCTCTAACTGTTTGTATCTCAGGAACCCCTCAGACATCTAGTTCCACTGACTCTGTAAAAATGAGGGGTGTTTTTACTGCTTCTGAACCTAATAAGCCCAACACCACGTGCGCCAATATTTAGTAACCTACACCTGTAGGTTAGTAACATAACCTACACCTGTTATGTTGAGCTGCATAATGTCTTCGGACTTCAACACAAAGTATTTGACTTGCCCTGAAATTACATTATGTGCATGACATATGTGTTCTTATTTAACTCCCACAATTCTGGAAATGTTTGTATAACATTATTCCCATTGTACAGATCAGGAAACTGAGACTTCAGCTAAGCAACTTACCCAGAGTCACACTGCTCTTACTTTAGAGCCACCTTTTCTGGTTGTTTTCTTATGCATCATCCTGCCACCCTCTATGCATAAAAGATACATGACTGGAACCTACCAGGGAACATTAAACTAAATGATGACTTTCTCTATGGTTTGGTTTCTTGTATTCAAAACATTTCTCAAACTGATTTTTCTGTTTTCATTTCTAGGTTTTCCAGAAGGAACTGGGAAAGCGAACAGGAACTGTTCAGGTTCTGAAGCGGTCAGGCCGAGAGCTCATTGAGAATAGTCGTGATGACACCACGTGGGTTAAAGGGCAACTCCAGGAACTGAGTACTCGCTGGGACACTGTGTGCAAACTCTCCGTTTCCAAACAAAGCCGACTTGAGCAGGCCTTAAAACAGGTCAGAGACATTTCCTGGGACCACCCCAGGGGGTGGGTCCAAGCAAATTTATTCTAGCTGCTTTATCAGCATGAGTTCCAGCCAATCTCAAAATGAATATAATGTCCAACATTGATATTCTGAATGTTCTACAGTATTTAAATAGTGATTCATATTAGAGAAATAATGAGTTCAGTTTACTTTCAAAGACTACAAATGAAAGATAACCTTTGTGGAACTGTGATAGGGCCATCAAGTTCCTGTGAGGCACTAAGAAGTTTAGGCCTAGACCCTTTCCCAAGTACTCCCCAGTGTCCAGGACCTGAGCTGCAGAGAGACGTTCAATCTTCTGTGCCTGATTATTTCAGGCGGAAGAGTTTCGGGACACAGTCCACATGCTGTTGGAGTGGCTTTCTGAAGCAGAGCAAACACTTCGCTTTCGTGGAGCACTTCCTGACGACACAGAGTCCCTGCAGTCTCTCATTGACACCCATAAGGTAATCCAGCCCCAGGGTACAGTGACCCATGCCACCCACCACCAAAGGAAAGCAGCCTTGGCTTGTGAACCTCAGACCTTATATGCATAGGAGCAGAACCAGAAGGAGCCCGCCCAGCTTATAATTCAGTGGGAACAACCGAAAGGACTGGCAATGTTTGTGGCACCTTAAAGATTGTTCATTCATTTGTTTTTACAAACATAATACATGTTGCTGCTAAATAAGTCCGACATCATGGTATTTTTATAAAGAAAAACATGGATTATTCCAGCTTCTTCACTCCTGACCCGCACACAGCTTTGTCTCACTTTCCTCGTCGTCACTTGCTTCAGGCCCAGATCAGCTTGCCCAGAACTTCTTAACCAAGCTACATGACATGCAGCATCTGGGGCCTCAGCGTGTCTGCCCTAACGAGATGGGAAATGTTTTTTGCTTTCATTTTTGAGTTACCCAACAGGAGACTTTAATCTTGGTTTTGTTATTCTGTTTTAGATATTTTTTTAAATAGTAGTATTTTATCACTGTTATTTGCCCAAGATTGTTTACACACATGGAAGTGAATAAAAAACAGGACTTTTTAAAAAGAAAGAAACTAATTCAGAACAGGAAAATAGGCATGCCCAGTTTGGGGAAAGGGGCATACCTCTGTGTCCCTAGTCCTGTCATCTGTAGCAGAGAAAAGTCGCTCTTATGTAGACTCCTCACCTTCTTACGTCTTTTAGAACTGGAGAGAAAACACCAGCGACTCCTGATAGCCTGGCGGAGGCATGTAGAGGGCTGTGTCAATAAACACACGCAGGAAAAAAATACCTTGAAATTTCTCCCCTCACAGTGTAAGCTAACAGTGCTGTTAGCTCAGGTTTTTTCTTTTTTTTTTTAACGTTTTGTTTTCCAATTTTTGTTTGTTTAGGAATTCATGAAGAAAGTAGAAGAAAAGCGAGTGGACGTGAACGCAGCGGTGACGATGGGAGAAGTCATCTTGGCTGTCTGCCACCCCGACTGCATCACTACCATCAAACACTGGATCACCATCATCCGAGCTCGCTTTGAGGAGGTGGGTCCCCGGCTTTAGAGGAGCGCACATGTTCCCGATAAAATACAACAGAGTGCCCCCCTCCCGCCCCCCGTAAGAAGTTTTTCACTCACTGGAAACATCTCCACAAGATTAAGTTAGCGTTTTAGTAATGACTGCTTTCTTGGCAACGTGCTGGAATCTGGAAGACTGGTGCTAGTGCAGTGTGACATGTTGGCCGATGGCTCCCAGCAGCCATCACACAGAGAAAACACTGTGTATTTCTCAGAAGTCCTGCATTTAATCGGACGCACTAGATTTGCTTTCAGAAGAACTGATTTCTCATGCCAGCTCTTAACCCAGCTCTGTCCCTGGAGTAAGAGCTAAGTCTCGTAACTGTTTGGGTGGTCTTTGCCCTAAAGAGTCATTGTTAGGATCACATAAAAGGGGATTTTGAAAACAAAGGGATCTGCTTGACTGAAAGAGGCCATGATTTCTCTCCCCAAGGTCCTGACGTGGGCTAAGCAGCACCAGCAGCGTCTTGAAACGGCCCTGTCAGAACTGGTAGCCAACGCTGAGCTCTTGGAAGAACTCCTGGCATGGATCCAATGGGCTGAGACCACCCTCATTCAGCGGGATCAGGAGCCAATTCCACAGAACATTGACCGAGTTAAAGCCCTTATTGCTGAGCATCAGGTATTTTAATGGCATCATGTGGTCACTGGTATTTCCTGAGTTGCTCATGGAGTGTATTTCCTTTTCCCTGTTACCTTATTTAAATGACTGCTTAACGTATTTCTACAGACTTAGCAGCTTAAAACATCACATATGGCCCTGGCTGGTGTAGCTTAGTGGATTGAGCATGGGCCTGTAAAGCAAAGGGTCACAGGTTTGATTCCCAGTCAGAGCACATGCCTGGGTTGCAGGCCAGGTCCCCAGTAGGGGGAGCATGAAAGGCAACCACACATTGATGTTTCTCTCCCACTCTTTCTCCTTCCCTTCCCCTCTCTCTAAAAATAAATTTAAAAATATTTTTTAAAAAAACTATCACATAAAAAACCATCACATCACAGTTTCTGTGGGGCCAGGAGTCTGGGCATGACTTTGTTGGGTCCTCTTCGTAGGGTCTCACTGGGCTGAAATCAGTTAGCCAGCCAGTGTAGCAGTTATTGAGGTGTATTCAGGTTGTTTGCAGAATTCATTTCCTGTGGTTGTAGGACTGAGGTCTCTGTTTTCATTTTCTTTCTTTTTTTTTAAATTGAATTTATTGTGGTAACATCGGTTAATAAAACCCTATAGGCTTGGGTGTACAGTTATGTAGTACGTCATCCATATATTATATTGTTTGCCACTCAAAATCAAGTTTCCTTCTATCACCATTTATCCCCCCTTTACTCTCCTCGACCTCCCTCACACCCCTTAATTATGGTAATTACCATACTATTGTCTGTGTCTATGAGTTTTTGTTTTTATTTTTGTTTTATTTTTGCTTAGTTCCTTTACCTGTTTCACCCAGCTCTCTTCCATTTTCTTTTATTTTTTTATTTTCCTCCCCTGGGGATATGTTTTGATTTGAAAGAGAGAGGAAGGAAGAGAGAGAGAGAAAGAGAAACATCTATGTGAGAAAGAAATATCAGTTGGTTGCCTCTCTTACACACCCCAACTAAGAATCGAACCTGCAACCTTTCGGTGTATAGGACAATGCTCCAACCAACCGAGTGACCTGGCCAAGGCCCTCCTTTCATTTCTGCCTGTCAACCAGGAATTACTCTTAGCTCCTAGAGGCTTCCCTCAGGTCTTAGCTACACATGTTACAGAACAGACAATTCATCTGCCTGCTGCTAGGTGCTGTCCTAGGTCTTTCTTTAGCACCAAGGATGGCACTCATTTCTCTAACTGCCCAGATTTCCTCCCCCGTGAGTCCCTTGAAGTGAAAACCCGTGTCTTATTCTTCCAGGCCTCTAGCACCTGGTAAAGTGCCTTGCTCAGTTGTTTCTTGAAATGAGTGACGCAGCGTACAGAGGCATCTATCAGTTGGTCTGTTGTGGACTTGGCTTTTGTTAATAAGAAGTCTCCTGGTTTCATCTTAGTCCAAGAAAACTTGCAACTCTTTTTTTTTTCTATCGTTTGTGTTTAACAGGTATTTATGGAAGAAATGACTCGCAAACAGCCTGACATGGACCGGGTCACGAAGACATACAAAAGGAAGAGTGCAGAGCCCGCCCACGGGCCTCTCATTGATAAGTCCCGCAGCGGCAGCAGTACGTGTTCAGCCGCTGTGCTGGAGTGCTTCATTCCCGCTCGTGGAAGACGAGCACTCTCCAAACACCTATCAAAAATGTCCTTTTCCTTTTTAAAAACCATTGGATTTGAACTAAAGTCTTTGTTGAAACTCACTGTTTTTATTAACAGTGACACGCAGTAACTAGAACCCATTTTTTTGGATTGGCATGAAATATCAAAACAGTAAAGCAAATTTTGTTGCTGTGGCCTTGCTGTGGCCTTGCCGTTGTTTTGGTCACTGGTGCTAGCTGTTTACATTTGGTTTTCACTAACTTCATCATAAATTAAATAAGCTTCTCTAGAACCATTGCTGTTTTAGTTGATTTGACATTTCCTCAGTTCACTAAGGTAGGACAGAATTGATTGAAAATACAAGACAAGTACCTGTAGGCTCAGAGGAGAATCAGCAGTTCTGAAGTTAATAATTTTTTTGTACTAAGTATTGCCAGGTTCCATGTTTCTTTTCTGTTGCTGATTGGGTATCATCATAAAGATCTTCTAAGTTATACATGTGACAGTGTTTCTATTTGTGAACTGACAGAACCAGCTTTTCTAATCTCATGCTTACTTCTCCTTTTAGGGAAGTCCTTAAGTCAGCCCACACCTCCTCCCATGCCAATCCTTTCACAGTCTGAAGCAAAGAACCCACGGATCAACCAGCTCTCCGCCCGCTGGCAGCAGGTGTGGCTGTTAGCGCTGGAGCGCCAGCGGAAACTGAATGATGCCTTGGATAGATTGGAGGAGGTGAGGCCTTGCTAGGCAGCCATCCCTGGAGGGAGGTGACTTTTATTAAAGATAGCCCTTCTGAGGCGATCTAAATATGACCTATGTGCCTTTATGTACTTCTTCAGACATAGAAACAGACCAGTTTGGGCCAGTACTCTGTCCTTTAGGCCCCCTAAGAGAAAAGATACATGTGTGCTCTGACTGGCTGTGTATGGCTCAGTGATTGAGTGCCAGCCTGCGAACCAAAAGGTCGCTGGTTTGATTCCCAGTCAGGGCACATGCCTGGTTTGTGAGCCAGGTCCTTAGTTGAGGACATGCGAGAGGCAACCAGTCAGTACATCTCTAGCACATTGAAGTATGAGAGATTAGGGCAGGGGGAGGGGGAAAACACATGTGTGAGTAAACTGCTCACCACAGAGTAGGCCAGAAAGCAAGCAACCAGCCAGTACCTGAGAGCCTGTGACCTGGCCCTCAGCACTTGGCTGCGATCAAGAATCAGAAGTGTAAGTTTGCAAAATTACCTCCAGGGGTGTAGCTTATCACAAAAATGACTGTTGTGGAGCCCTTTAAGTAAATATATAAGCTACTCAGTTATGAAATAAGAGTAATATTTTAAAAGATTTTATTTATTTATGTTTAGAGGAAGGGAGGGAGAAAGAAAGGGAGTGGAACATTGATTGGTTGCTTCTTGTACGCACCCTAACCAGGGAATCAAATCTGCAACCCAGGCACGTACCCTGACCGGGAATTGAACCAGTGACCTTCACTTTGCAGGACAGTGCCCAACCAAGCCACACTGGTCAGGGCAAGAGTAATTTGTTATGATCTTTGTTTCCTATTCTGTTATTCTTCACTAATTATGAAAAGCAAGTCTGTTTTGAAGTATCGATACCAGTCTAAAAATATAGTACCATCCTTTCTAAATAAACCTCTAATATTGCCTATATTTTTTCATTTGTGCACATCAAAGCAGCTATGCCCAGAAGTGAGTGTTCTGTGTTTTTTGTTGTTATTTTTGTAGTAGGTGAGTTGAGCTTTAAGCATATTTGGTTTTGGCTTTTTCTTTTTTTCCCCCATTCCTTCTAACTTTGCCGTTTGAAAGACCAGGGGGAAACTGTACTGTTCAGGTCATTCTGCGTCAGTATCACTAACGTGGTCCAAGTAGCTAAACCTCACCTTGCCCACTTCATGGGCCTGTTCTTGTCTGTCGGGGCCAGATGTTGAACATGGAAGCCAGAGAGGCAGTTTGCCCCCTCTGGTGACATGAAGAATCCATGCTTCTGTGCAAGGCTGGATTCTTAATGCTTCCAGCCAGAACTCAAATGATCTCATCTCAGAAAATGGTGGGAAACATGAGCCTTCTGATGTGGGCCCCTGTGTGATCATAGTTTCTTTCAAAACCCACTTAAGGGAGGCGTGCCTAAAAAGCACTTCTCTTCCAAGGTAGAATTCGTACCTTAACATCTAAGACGATGATCCTTTGAAAAAAGGGCAAAAGGAAAACAAGACTGGCTCTGCCCATTCTTGTTCCCCTTGCACTGCATTTCACATGGTGGTGGCTCAGTCACTTTCTTTTGCTGCTCCATTATGCCACAGCTCATGTAAGTAATCATGGCTTCACGTGAAGGAGCCAGATGGTGCCTTCACAAAAGAGGCAACACGAACATCATTGTCGATGCTCCTCCAGAAGGCCTGCATGGCTTTATTGAGTGTCTGAAAGTTTTGGTGTGCTCTGGGCAGACTTAAAGGCCAAAATATAGGTCTTGCTAACACTTCTGATTTCTATGTAGTTGAAGGAATTTGCCAACTTTGACTTTGATGTCTGGAGGAAAAAGTACATGCGTTGGATGAATCACAAAAAGTCACGGGTTATGGATTTCTTCCGGCGAATTGACAAGGACCAGGACGGGAAGATAACACGTCAGGAATTTATCGACGGCATTCTAGCATCCAGTGAGTCCAGTCATAGTTCCAAACATGGTCACACCTGGATTCCTTACTGTGTCAAAGCAGATGATAAAATGGCTCAACAGTCTTTCTGAGGTTAAAGCTGTAGCCCTAGGGAAGAAATGTAACTAACAGCGTACTAAAATTGGTCTATCATTTTCATGGAGAAAAGAACCTCATTTTGCTGGGAATAAAAAAGCAGGTCTTGTTTGACACATTGTGGAAGCAAACATGTTTGAGGTGTGGATAAGGAGCTAACTTGTATGAGTGATATGATTCTAAGCAGAATGTTGGAAAAAAATAAGTTTTTCATTATATCAGTTTCTGACATCTATATACCAGCTTACAAAATGTATGATTTCATTTATTTTAGGAAAATAAATAATTGAGGCGTAAGTAGTTAAGTGATTTGCCAGGGTCACAAAGCACATCCCACAGCTGTGCTACTACTTTACAAGGGTAGCCAAGGAGGGCCTGTCTGTGGAGGTGATATTTGAGCTGAGACCTAGATGATGAGAAGGATCCGGCCAAACTCAAGATCCGAGGGAAGAGAAAGGCAGAGGGGACGGCAGGCACAGAGTACTGAGATGGGAATGAACGTGGCGTGGTCTGGACATGGAAAGGTTGACGTGACTGGAGTACAGGAGATAGAGTTGGAAGGGGGGGCACCGGCTAGTTGACACGGGGCCTCATGGGCCATGGGGAAGAGACGAGATTTTATTCTAGAAACACTGGGACAGTGGACAGCCACCAGAGACAGTACAATCTGGTTGATGTTTTAATAGGTCACTCTGCTGCTGTCACCTCCTTTGGAAAGCAACTTTTCAGGAATTTAAGGCAATCATATATATAAACAGAAGAAATTTTATCCTCTCAATTCCAAATGGTCACTATTCTGAAATAATCTAAATATCTAATAATAGTGGAGTGAATAATAAATTCTTAAGTTGGTGGTCTGTCCCTGGGTGGTTATAATATTCTGTTTATGCCTTTTGAATATCTGAAGTACCACTTTTTTTAAATTGCATAGGAGGCAGGGTATTTTAAGCAAACACTTAACAGTAAGTAGTCTGTCTTCTAGTTTTTCTCAAGTTGAGCATCTGTTGCTTTTCTTGAAGAAAATCAAGACAAATTTTTTCAATTTTTTTAGTGATATTTATATACTCTCCACCCAAGTAAGCCCTCTTAGTTATTGTTCCAAATGTGATTAACTTTCTCCAGAGTTCCCTACCACCAAGTTAGAGATGACAGCTGTCGCTGACATTTTTGACCGAGATGGGGATGGCTACATTGATTACTATGAATTCGTGGCTGCTCTTCATCCCAATAAGGATGCTTATCGACCAACAACCGATGCAGATAAAATTGAAGATGAGGTATGGTAACTAAATTGTATCTTGAGTACATGTCTGACCATAGTTTTCTACTCTTGAGTTTGATTGGGTACATTTGCCATATTAGCTTTGGGACTTGTGTGTTGGGAGGTAATTATTGGGATGGAGTTCTTTTTAGGGATCCCCTTCGGGTGACATCACCCCAGAAGCTCTGGCTGTTGCACTGTAGCCAAATATAATTTTAGGACTGTGTAAATGTAACTACTTCTTAACCAGTGCGGAGGAGCTCTACATTTGGCCCTCTGACGGCAACCACGAGGCTGATGTGGCCCCCGGTGAAAATGAGTTTGACACCCCTGGTCTAGATGACTTCTTACTCAAGCAGTCACATCTGTGTGGTGCTCTAAAAGTCTACAGAAAACCTTACTTGGTTCAGATACTGTGTTGCTTAGAACATCTTCAGATGCAGCATTTAAGAATGAAATGTAGTGTTTAAGATGGGTAGTGTGAAGTAGGTATTGTGTATACCCACCATGCTTTCTGTCTAGTTAAGAACTGTACCAAACTGAACTAACAAATAGATCAGGAGCACATGGAAGCATGGACATCCCAGCATATACTGATCCTGGGAAAGTAGAGGCAATGGGGCCTGTCTTGGGAGTGGCCTGGAACTCCCCAGGACCAACTTCTGGGGAATCTCGGACTCCTGGGTTGAAATTCAGATCAGTTCATAATTTGCTTTATCAGTTGATTTTGATGCATGCATATTAGCACATTTCTCTGAAGGAATTTTGGAACAGGATGGAAGAATACCTTTTATAATAGTTACTTGGGAATTTCTCGTGCTTTTCTCTCTGAATGTCTAAAGTGCCCCATATGTAAGAACAATGTGTTTTAATTTGGAATAGAAGACAAATGTATCTTTCAAATACTGAAATGCCTTAAAAGTACATGAGTAGCTTCTCTGTTCACATGTAAAAATCTTTCTTTGAAGAGGAAATGTTGCTTTTTTAGCTAACTTCACACTTTTTTTTTTTTGCTGTTGTTCACAACCAATAGGTCACAAGACAAGTGGCTCAATGCAAATGTGCAAAAAGGTTTCAGGTGGAGCAGATTGGAGAGAATAAGTACCGGGTAAGGAAGAGAAAAGCAGTCCTTTGCGGTGGTGGTTTGTCCTACATGGCCCTTATAGGTGAAAGCAGCCTGACACATGGCAGACTCGATGATCTCCCCTTCCCATTGCCAGTGCTTGGAGGAACAGGGCCAGTGGGACCTGAGAGGTGTCACCATAGATTCCAGGTGTCAGGTGTCCTGATGGGCTAAGCTTAGTGCCCTGTATAGTGCCATCTAAAAAAACAGTGCCATATCTGGCTTACAGTACCTTGTACTTCAATGTAGGGGACATTTCAGAGCCCTCTCTTTACTATTCTCCAAGGGCTTCAGGGAGATGAAGACACCTCTACTATAGGATAAGGAAGCAATTGTCTAATGGCTGACCACTCACCAAGAGCTGGTCATTGTGAGCCTCAGTGGCTCCTGGGCTCAGAGACAGCTGGAGGAGCTCTGTCAAGGCCCCAAGGGGGATACTTCCCCTGCGCTGAGCTGGTCTACAAACAGGGCCTGGGTGCCCTGGGTGATGCCAGGCTCAGTCGTCTTCCCTGGAAAGCCATACTGAGTGTGGCCATACTGACAGAGGACTGTGCTGTGTTTTAGCTTCTTTCAGGACCAGAGTCTGAAACAGGGCGCCTAAAAAATAATCAGCAGCTTGTCAGGAATTCTCTAACATCCTAGGTGAAATCTAGGATTGGCAAAGAGGATTTCAGATGGCTTTGTCAAATTACAGTTACATGCACTGAGTTAAAAACAGTAAAAAAAAAAGTCTAGATTCCATTAGCAGTATATCAGTAATGTCTTCTAAGTACCCCAAAAGCACACTGTACTGCTCTTAGCCAGGGGGTTTGGGTGACTCTGCTTTGGACCAACCCAGGGTACTTAGTTAAAAAATTGCAAGCATTCTTATGCTTGCTTTTTGGGTTTTGTTTTCTTGTTTTCTTGAAAATTGCCTATGAAAGAAATGAATTACGAGAACACCATAGTGTGTAAAGTTAGGTCTTCTTAATTTGTAAAACCACAAGCTCGGTAAGAATGTTTAACATGTGTCACTGTGCTTGAAGATTGGTAATGTGATTACATGATTTTCATTCCTTAGTGTTAATTTGATAAAATGTTTTTTTTTTTCCATTTCCTTCACCCTTTACACTTACTCTCTGTAGTTCTTCCTCGGCAATCAGGTACAGTGTGCCTTGCAACATTCTCCTTCTCGGTGGAAATGGTCTGTGTAGTTACTGCTGCCTGTTCTTTGCTGTGGGGAGAGCACATGATCTGAAGCATGCCTGGGTCACATCCGGTTGTCTTACCAAGTGGAGAAACTGCTAACAGGCCTAGTATTGTAGAGCTGTCTTAGCAGCAAGATGTTACTAAGTCTATATTTTGTAAAAAGGAGATGAAATTTTCCACTCAAAATTAGGTTGGCTGAAGATGATGATATAATGCTGGGCTGAGTTAACAGTAGCACAGTTCAGGGAAAGCTGAACCTGTAGTATCAGTGCATTCTTCTAAAAGGAGCCTGGCCTTGCACTTCTGTGTTGGAAGTCAGAATACCAGACAACACAGTTCTGACTTGCACCAAAGTCTTTTGACAGTCAACACAAATTTTAGAATGTACATTGAGACAAAAAGTCTTGGGGTATTTAAATATTCTGTTTAAATGCCTTATGAATATTTATAGCTACTTGCACTTAGATTTTATCATTATAAGGTACCTGGGAAGTATAGTGTGGAAATCGTAATTAATTGGCCATAGCCTGAAGTTTGCCAATTATGGCCAACCAGCCCAAATCTAATGGGATCAAGTCAGACTGGCCAGAAAGATTGAGTGCTTTTGACCCCACTTGGTAACTCTAACCTCTTAGATATATTTGAGGGCTCTCGGGTCCTGTGTCTTCAAATGGAAGGAAGTTGCATGGGTAAAATCTGTCTTGTGATATGAAATCAGAAACAGTTAATTTGAGGCCCTTGATCAATGTTAAATTCCAGGTACTGCAATAATCACAAGCTATAGTAACCTTTTGGGCCTATGGGAAGAAGAGATGAAAGAAAGAAAAAGACAGGAATGGTCAAATTTGTTTAAATAAATCATTCCGTAAGAGGACCTAGTAGTACCTAAGGGATGCGACTGTTGGCCAGTGACTGCATGCAGGCACTAGGGGCCCCTTTAAAGACTGATGTCCTCCTCTGTGCTCCATTGACCAGCAGAGGGTCGGATGAGTTCATTTTAATGCTGGGATCAGAATTATGAAGTTCATTTTATAGATGAAGCACCTGAGGCCTAAAGGATCACATCCTGCTGTCAGCTGACAATTCCATGTCACTGTAAGGGATTTTCCATTTAAGAATAGGAAACAGAAGTTACTGTTGCCTCTAAGCTCTGCCTCCCTGATACCCAGCTCTGTCAGGAACAGGACCCTCCACCCCATTTTTTTTTCTTTTGCATCCTTAACCCAAGGATATGCTTAGTGATTTTAAAGAGCGGGAAGAGAGAGAGGGAGGGAGGGAGGAACATTGATTGGTTGACTTTTTATACGGGCCCCAACCAGGGATTGAACCCACAACCTATTGGTGTATGGGATGTCGCTCCAGCCAACTGAGCCACCCTGCCATTGGAGGTCCCTAATTTTAGAGCTGTCATCACCCCATCCACCACTCATCACTCCACCTTCAAATTCCCCAGACACTTTGGCTACTGGCTGGGTTCAAACCTCCTTTCCCCATAGCTCAGCAGAAATAAGAGTCTTTCAGAGGGAGCTTTAGTAAGAAATTAAAGAGAAAAGGATTGCTACAAAGAGTAAAGGCTGATAAGTAAATTATAGGACACAGTCATGTAAGAATAAAGTACATGTTGGGATTCCTTCCTCTCCTCACCTGCCTGGAGAGAACCCCCAATTGTGACTCGAGCTGTCCCTGCTCTTGAAGCTGGTGGAACCCTCAGTTCCTTTCTCAGGGCTTCCCCCTTTTCCTTCATTGGGCCAGTATCTGAAGGAGGCTCCGGCAGAGGTCAGAGGGGCAGCTTCCTTCCCAGGACAGGGCGTTTGGTCCCGCACATCTCTGGGTCCCCACGTCAGTGCCCATCACACACACTCCACCATGCTGTTGCTGTGGTCACTCTGTGTAAGAACTTCAAAACTGTGGAATGAAAGATGCAGGACTGTTTCTTATTTTCAAAGGAAAGGGCTGGGGAGTGGGATGACTCTTTTTTAGTCACCTTGCCTGTGTAAACAGTGCACTCGCGTCAGTGCTAAGTAATACAGTACAGATAATTACTAATACATTAATTTTGAGGGAGGTTGGTGATGTGTCCTTCACAAACATTCCTTCTGGCATTTTCAACTGTTGTGCCTAGTTTCAAAGTTACAGTTCTCCTTTATAACTTTGAAAATCCTGAGTAAATAGTCCCTTCTCCCATCTTCCCCCGTTTCCTTGATTTAAATAATTTTAGGAGTACTTTTTCTCCAGCCCATTGATTTTTGTTTGGGATCTCAGCATGATTCTCTTCTGTTGTCTCTTAGTTTATTTTGGGAAGAGCGTAATTTATGCAGTGGGAAACTTCAGAATGTTAACACTAGAAAGTCAAACATCCCAAAACGATTGTTGAATGTAATTGACACGGTAAATTAAAAATTCTATTTCTTCAACTAAATTTTCATACAAACATTATCTAATCATTTGTCAGCCAAAGCAACTTTTCTGCTGGTAACATCACAGAGGATACTTTGGGTTTGTTTCTGAAAACCTGGTGTGGGAAATCACTTTTTCTAAGCTTGTAATAATAATGATGCTTTGCAAAAGGGTTTCCTTGAGGCTTGAAATATTTGCTGTTCTCCATTTAACTTGAGCACACTGTATTCAGAAGTTGACACCCACCTCACCTTTTTTTAAAACAAACTAGCATAATAAAACATTTCATTATTGGGTTTGAATTTGGGCAGAATGTTTAAAAGAATCCATTTGAGTTAATGATTTATCTGTCCTCCTCCCTCCACCTTTGGCCAGAGGTGTGACCCTCAGAAGTTAATTTTATTCCAGTACACCAGTCTTAGCTTTACACTTCAGCTTTTCTGTATTACAAATTCTTTTGTGAAAATGCAAAATGTGAGCATTAAAATTCTCCCCAAACTATCAAATTATCATTACATCTGAATACAGTCTGCTTTGGAAAGGCCTGCTCTGAGGTGCATTCGCTCACCGGCTCCCCCTTGGTCCTGCAGTTCGGGGACTCCCAGCAGCTGCGGCTGGTCCGCATCCTGCGCAGCACAGTGATGGTCCGCGTTGGTGGAGGATGGATGGCCCTGGATGAATTCTTAGTGAAAAATGACCCCTGCCGAGGTAAGGAACCATCCTAAGCGTGAATTACATATTAATACAGCCTTACCACTGATCTTTGTGCTTATGCAAAGTGTTGGGGGTCTTTTAATTTATTTTCTTGTTTAGCTGCCTAGATGTTGTCTTACTAGCACAGATCAGAACTTGGAGGTGACAGAGTAGACCAAGGAGAGAAAGCCGAACAGGTTGATGCTGTCAGAGAGACAGTAATGAGAATTGGGAATTTATTAGTGTCATTGAATGTTTCAGTTTGAGGTGTTAAATAAACACTAGCTTTGAAAGAAGACTTTTAGGTTCCCCTTTAGTGCTCCAAATCCCTTTGCCTGAAACTCGGGGAGCATATTGGGCCCCTCCCATGCAGGGAAGGACTGGGGTGCTCCCTTGACCAGGAGGCAGGATGAAGAACACCTAGCAGTGAGCCTTGTCACTTCTAAGACAGATGATCACCTAAACAAGGTCACGGGGTATCTGTCTGCTAAACGTGAAGAGGCTGGTGTTGCCAGCCCAAAGACAGAAGGAAAGGGTCGATGTAATAATGAGTGGTGGCACCTGCGGCTAGGTGCACGTGGGGGCTGCAGCCAGGGGGAAGTGATCAAATTCCAGTTCCTGAATCCTCTCCAGCTGCATCCTTTCTTTTTTCCTATTAGCCAAGCTGCACGGGGTATACAGGAGGTTCCCCCACTGTCTGCCAGTTTGTCTTTCTTGACCAGTTTCTGCATTTCCTGCTTTGTCTGTTTCTTTGTGTTTATATATTTTTTCATTCTAGTTCACCATCCTGGGAGTAAAATAAAGCGCTCTGATTCCAGCTCTTCGATTTCCAGTCAGTCTCCCATAGGTTGGCTTTTAAGCTTTGTCCCTCTTCCCCACACCCCAGCCTGTTGAGAATGGCTTTGCTTCTGAAACTGTAGCACCTCTTGTCTCTGTGGTAACTGCTGCCTTTATGAATGCTTTCAAGTAGCCAAACCATAGCTTTTCCATTATAAGCTGACAGCATAAAAACTGTTGAGACACAACCCATAGAATTTGTTTTGAGTTTCTACTTAACAAATACTCATGTAGCTTTATACGCCACACACTATTATAAGAACCTGACAAATAATAACATTTACACCTATGTGAGATGGAGATACTATTATTATCTCCATTTCACAGAATAGGACATCGAAACATAGAAAAGTTAACTTGCCTGAGGACAGAGAACTCATAATGGCAAAGACGGGATTCAAATCCAAGGTAGTCTTGCTCTAGAGTATGTGCTGCTGACCACCATACGGTGCGTGTCCAAGGCTGACATGCCCACCACCCCTTTCTGTGGGCCTATGGCTGGTTCAGCCTGCGTAATTATATGCTTAAGGCTTATTTGTAAACCTAGCAGGAATGTTTACAGTACAGTCATATAACTTTTTTTGGAAGTGAACCATAGTCATATTCTGAAGCATTTAGAGCTAAAGGGTACAATTCTCACATAGTTCCTCTTATTTTAACTCATTTTGCATTTACTCCAATAAATGAGACTAATAATTTCCATCTTGAGGTTCTTTTTTAAGAAATTAATTTTGAAAATAACTATTCTTGTCAAAACAGGAAAAGGTATAATCAGTTTTAGAATTTAATTATATTGCAAACCAATTTCTTTGGTATGAAAAGTCCTTTCATTGTTTTAAATGAGGAATAGAACAATATATTTTACTTTAACTTTAACTCAGTAAACAGCATTATTCCGTTCTAAATCTATTAATAAAGGTTTTATTTTTTGTGTCACGTATGATTGGACTAAACAAAGAGAAACTGCATGAGGCACTCTGGGGTCTTTGGTTGCCTGTCTGCTGCCTGCTCTACTTGCTCTATTTATGATAACATGCTGCTGGCCAGGAAGAACACTGCCTGCTTTGTCCTTCTCTTACTAGCCGAAAGTTGTAATCCCAGGGAAATTTGGGAGGGCCATCTAATAGCTGTTTTCTATGGAACATAGTAGCCTTTTTCAGCATCCTTGAAGCACACCAGGTAAGGCTTTCCTCTGTGTCTCTCCAGGAGTCCTCCTAGAGCTGGACAACCATCCCAGTTACACTGACTGCAGAGTCAGGAACTCCCCAGCAGTCTTAGATGTCACAACTCCACCAGTGATGAGCACATGAGCTACTTCTAGTCAAATGAAAGTTGTGCTAGGAGTGAACAGTTAAGGGCTGGGGTGGATATAATAAATGGCTTGGAAAGGCATGAACATCACAAAAAGAAAAGTTCCCTGGAACTGTCTGGGGTCCTGTAAGGATTACTGTGGCTTCTAGAAGCCACTGGAGGTAGATTTTATATTTGTTTCTGTTGCATTTCCTTGCTCTCTGGGCCATAGAGACGCTCATACTGAGGACAGTATAAAATGAATAACTTTTGTAATAACAATGTCCGTGATCATTTGTTACCTCCTTTTACACATCTGTTTAAAGGAATGAACAACATCTCAGCACATTGCTTTAGTGAAATATAGAATGTAAAAATATTCAACAAGGTAGATTACTGCTATTGCCAGAATGAGAGAGTTCAGTTTCTGGACCCAACTGTGACAAAGGTTATCAAGATGTTTTGGGTGGAGATTAAAAGCAGTGCCCCCTGCCTAACAAATTGGTAGACGGTACTTTTTTTTGAGCATTAGACAGATTAGTTACCCCAAATTTTAGTGAAAATGTAGAACTTTATGAAGATTTAAATGGTATAATTTGACTTAGAACTGTTTTGTTTTTAATTATGGTAAAACACACACATAAAATTTACTGTCTTAATCCTTTTCAACTGAACTTAGTGGCATTAAGTACACTCATACTCTTTGGGACCGTCACCCATCCCTGAATCTCTTTTCATCTGGTCAGACTAAAACTCTACCCATTAAACAACAGCTTAGACCTAAATTTTAACTAGCAGGCCTGCTCCAGGCAACATCAGGTGGCCAGCCTAAGTCCCTCAGAAAATGATGGACTCTTTGGTGATTGAAAAACTGAACTTGAAATGGCTGCATTTATGGTCTGGTCCCAAAGATGCAATCTTCAGAAAAAATGGTCAAATGCATATTTCTTCACTGCAGGACTCCCCAGAGTTTACAAAATGATGGTTGCATTAGGGTTCTCCAGGAGTTGGGGATTGTGGGGGAGATAGCACAGAGAGTTTAGTAAACTCCTTTCTGTAGGAAACTTATCAAAAACCTCAGTTTAGGCCCGGATTGGTGTGATTCAGTGGATTGGGCATAGTCCTGCAAACCGAAAGGTCGCCAGTTCGATTACGAGTCATGACATATGCCTGGGTTGCAGGCCAGATCCCCAGTTAGGGGCATGCGAAAGGTAACTAGTGAGTTTCTCTCACACACCAATGTTTATCTTCCTCCCTTGTCCCTCTAAAAATCTGTTTTAAAAAAACACATCAGTTTGGGAAATTCTGTTATTAAGTAGTAAAGACCATGGAAGGATTTTGAGCTATTTACAGGTAGGAAATGTTTATGAGAAATACAGTCTGAGGCATGAGGAAGCGGTAAGGAACAAGATGAGAACCAAGGAGGCCAGCTAGAATCCTATTACAGCCGTCCTGGGCGGAGACGATGCCATGCCAACCACATCCTATAGGAGGATGTGGAAAGGCCCAGGAATTTACGAAGCATTAGAAAGTAGAGTGGTAGACCAAACTGCCATCAAGAGGGAGAGATCTGGCTTTGAACATGTCTAATCAGTGATTGGATGTAACTTCTCATCTTCAGGAGTAGTCAGTGCTGGGATGTATCTGGGAGTCAGGCATGACTTACGGCACTGAAGTCTCAGGTGGATGAGGGCATTACTAGGTTGAAAGTGTTAAGAGGGAGAACAGAACTGCAGATAGAACCTGGGAGTGTGAGTGTTAAAGAAGTGGGCAGGGAGGAAGAAAAGCAGAGATCCAAGGGAGGGGGAATGTTTCAAGAAGGGAACAGTTAGTAACTGCCCCACCCCCACCCCCAGCCAACATGCACATTACACAGCAGAGAGCTGTTTTTACCTGTCACGTTTGCAGATTTTTTATTTGCACATGTATGGGTGTGTTCTTGTTCTCTCCCTCCCTTCCTCCCCCTCCTCCTCATACAGAGAGCACTGGCCAGAGTGAAGTAAATTGAATATACTCATACATTACTTGGGAGTGTGTAGTTGGGCCTTAAATTTTAGAGATCAGTTGAGTGGGCACAATTACCCGTAGTCTTCTAAACTTGCAGTTTCTGGTCAAAGTAAAAAATCTAACATAAAAAACAATACAAATACTTCATTTATAATAGTTCCCTTTCCCCTGGCTTCACCAGCCGTCCCGTTTGTTTAGATCTGTCTAGTACATTGTGCAAAGCAAATGAGGGGATAGAAGGCTATTGCAAGATAACACCTTTTGGTGAGAAAAAGTCTAAGAACATATTCCAGAGGAGTTACTTACTTTAACTTAGTAGTATTTTTCACATTTTACATTTGCATTGAGCATACTTGGTATCTTCTGACTGAATCCAAAAGCCATGGACAGCACTTCCAGTGCTGTTTCCAGACTTTTCCCACCTTGACATTCCTCTCCCATTCACAGACATCCTTCAGCTTCTTACCGCTCTAAGTTTTTGACTTAGCAATACCTCACTGGCAGGTTTTGTGCATGGTTTGAGCTTTCTCTCCTCCCATGTTTACTTAGTAATGATTCTGTCCTCATCCTTTCTACTGGACCCAAGTTCCTGGACCCTTTTAGGATTGCTATTGACTGAATTCAAACAGAAGAGTCTGGACCATGTCGATTTCAACTATCTGTTTTTCTCCACTATTTCATTAACAAGTATTTCTTAAAAGCTTAGCAAAAGTACACATCCTGTGAGAGAGAAGGGGGTTTGATTTCACCTCAGGGGTCTGAACTACTGCATCTGCTCTCCTTGACCAGCCACAGTGTGCTTGCCCCTGGGGACAGTGGCCTGGCTTGCTCGAAACAGCAGAATACAATGGCACTTTGTATACAAAGCTTTTTTTATTATAGCATATCAAAGGGTTTATTAGTTCATGTGTCTGTTGTGGGTAAGAATCATGGCAAAGCTGCTAGCTCATGAGTTTACCTCTATTTTAGAAGAATCCAAATGTGTACTAAGTCTATCATTTATATAACTTTTCATGGGGTCAAGCAGGTATATGACCATCAAGATGTATTTTTTAGGATTAACGGCTATTGTGTGTGCGTGTGTTTATTCCCTTTTTAGCACGAGGTAGAACTAACATTGAACTTAGAGAGAAATTCATCCTACCCGAGGGAGCATCCCAGGGAATGACCCCTTTCCGATCACGGGGTCGAAGGTCCAAACCGTCTTCCAGAGCAGCTTCCCCTACCCGCTCCAGTTCAAGTGCTAGTCAGAGTAACCACAGCTGCACGTCCATGCCGTCTTCTCCAGCCACCCCAGCCAGTGGAACCAAGGTATGTACTGACCACCATTATGGCCGCCTTCCCCGTCTTTGCAGATAGGCACTGTTCAGTGTAGCCTCTGAAAGGCTCCAGTGAGAAGAGGACCGTGAAGATAAATGGACCAAGCGCTAGACCAGGCTGACCAGGCCCTAACAACAGTGCAGCTACAGGGACTTTAAAATGACAAAGGATGTTTATTAAAATATGTACTCAGGCCCTGGCCCATGTGGCTCAGTTGGTGGAAGCGTCATCCCATAACCAAAAAGGTTGCCAGTTCAGTTCCTGGTCAGGGCACACACCTAGGTTGCAGGTTTGATCTCCGCTTTGAGCGCATACTAGAGACAACCAATTGATGTTTCTCTATCACATCGATGTTTTTTCTCTCTCCCGTACTCTAAAAAGCATTGAAAAAATGTCCTCAGGTGAGGATAAAAGTAAATAAGTAATATACGTGCTCAAGTCTTGAAGTCAGACGTGCTTTCCCCACACATCCCCAGTCAGAAGTTGAGCGCAGAGAAAATCCAAGCACTCTGTGTGCAGCTAGAGGCGACAGGTTTTGTGTTAAGACAGGTTATGTATGAAGAATGCTGTTGCCTTTCTACCTGGTCCCCCTCATCTCGTCAGACTGATAAGCATTTTATTTTGTTTTCTGTTTCTTTAAAATTTAGTGTCTTTTGTTTTGTTTATGTTTCCAATTTGCTCCCTTCCTGTTCCATTTTCAATTGTTCCCGTCCTTCCCTTTGGATTTCCGTTCCGCAGACGCCACTTCAGTTCTCTCGCTGTTATGACAAACCCTGGTTGGTAAACAGTAAAGCTGGCACCCCGGTCAGGGACAGCCATTATCCTGACCTCCAGCTGCCCCACCCCGAGGTAGAGTATGGCTTTGCTGACTAAGGACACAGTCGAGACAAGGGCCTCGCTGGTGCCAAGAACTTGACCAGTTACTCTCTGACACGAGTTCCTGCTCTCTTCCACCTCTGGTGCCTGCCCTCACCGCTGATTCACGTAGCGAAGTGTTTTTCAGGTGTTTCTGACTCGGAGTCGCCACAATTGGAGATACGTGAGAGTTGCCTCAAACTGGGTTGTTGGACAACTTTTTGTCTTTAGAATGATATTTGCTCAGGGTGATAAACATTGGTCATTCCTGGTGATTTGTTTATTATTATTATTTATAATCAGGCCTCTTGGAGTCTCCAGTTATCAGATACACCGATGAGTTATGAACACTTGAAATTCACCTACGGTGCATGTTCAACAGTTTCCTATCTTTGCTGAGAACAGAAGCAGTGGCTGGTGCCCCTGCCCAGAGCCCCATCCCTGGGTGCTTGGTGTCGCCAGTGCTGGTTCAAGGCATGGGTGCTGCTCACTTCAGCCTAGCACAGTATCAGCAAATGATGCTCTGAGGCTCAGGGTTTAGCTTCTGGGTTTTCTGTCCTAGGCATTTGGGTTTCTCTAGCCTTGACTTGAATACACATGAACAATTAAGCATGCTCATGTGTAGTCATTCAAATGCCCAAGCACTTTTGAAAGAGCTGTGTTTCAGAAACAAAACACGGACCAGTGGCTTACCTGATAGCAGGGCAATTTGTGTACTAGCTTCTCCAGAAAAACATTGGGTTCTTGTGCCTCAAAAGATGGCACTGCCTTCAGTCACGTAACGCTTCAGCCAGAGAAACCGGGAGGCACAAGAAGCCAATAGCTGTGAATGGACTGCTGCTTTGGGATTCATCCTGCTCCAAGCCAAAACTCCACTGCAGAAATAGATCTAGTTGAGGACATGATTGGGGGATCTGCTGCCACTAAACCCCAAGGGGTCAGCCTGCTGGTCTCTTCTTCCTTAATGGCTCAGCTTCACGGGAGTTTTAAAAGTTCTAAAATTTTAAGTGTTTTAATTATGCAGTACAAATTCTCATAGGATTCTGATAGAATGGCCTTTTGTTTGTCTTAAGGTTTCACCTTCTGTTTCACTTCAAGGTTTCATCTTTCCTTACCTATTGGTGTTCTGCAGCCAGGCCATACCCTGATGCAACTCCCGGTCCAGGGTCTCTGGGGCGCGTCTTCCCAGCAGCAGCGTTCACCAGCAGTAGCTTCTGAAACTGGTGCTCTTCCTCCTGTGTGGGCCAGGAGGGCCGGTGCTCGGATGTTCATCACTTTCTGTCGCTTCCGCTGCTTCTTTACAAATCAAAGAAATACAAGAATCACAATGAAATGGGTTGCTTAACTCTTCTGTTAATATAAACATCTTAAAGGTCCTGGAAAACAATTTACCCAACTGATTTCAAAGAAAAATTAGAACAGTATGCTCTGGCATGGAATGATGCTGGGGGAAAAACACAAATAGGAAATGTAGCTCCTGACAGTAGCAGTAATAATAACATACGCCTACCCAGCTCTTTTCCAGTTTAGGAAGTGCTTCTACACATGATTTATTCATCGAGCAAGTTTTTATTGAGCCCTTCTCCTGTGCCAGACACTGTTTTAGGTTCTGAGGGTATGGTAGTGAACAAAACAAAGCTCCTGCTTTTACGGGGTTCACCCTTCAATGCAGGAAAGACAGATAACGAACAGGAAAGCACTGCCTCCACCTGGGCTGTTGGAGGAACAGCAGAGATGTTGGTGTGGCAGGGATGCAGTGCAGTAGAAATGAAGTCAGAGAGCAGGACCAGCCTTGATTTCCTGAGAGAGATGTGAAGTCAGGGAGCCCAGGCCCAAGTCCGGGTCTTCAGGTTCCTCGTTCAGAGCCTTATTCCTAATATCACAGTCCCACCCCATATACTTCTAATAATTTATCTGATCCACAAGTCAAGTAATTTTGTCTGCATTTTTACCTGTGAGGTAAAAACTAAAAGATCTTAACTTGACTGAAATTGCTGCACCTACCTAGTGATAGAGATTGGAATAGCAGTATTCAGTTCTCCATATTAAACATTTGAAGCTAGAACTCATAATTCTCCCTTCTAACCCCCAAACTTCCATACTTGGGATTACTTGGAATTTTTTCCCTTTACTTATTCACCATATTTCTATTCCTTATAAGTATTCTACTTTCATTATTTGTGGATTTTCCCCTGTGTATAGTGGAAATTTATCAGTAAGATAAAAGGTATTGGAAGTATGTTGAAATTTTAAATTGGAACATAAAATCTTTATTCTGGGAAACATCAAAATACATGACAAAGGACACTTTCAAAATAAATATTTGTTTTCCTGGACTTTTAACTTGCTTTTCAGTCAGACATAAGGAAGGCTTTTAAGTTTTAAACTTCAATTTCTAGCAAAGATTTCACCAGGTAAATATAACCATTTTATTTTTTAAGGTTATTCCATCATCAGCCAGCAAGCTGAAACGGCCAACACCAGCTTTCCATTCTAGTCGGACATCCCTTGCTGGTGATGCCAGCAATGGTTCTTCCCCAGCCTCCACAGGTGCCAAAACTAACCGGGCAGGTAGGTACCTGTGCACTGGGAATGGGGGGGAGGCGGTGGCCACGCTAGAAATTGGGGAACAGCAGCCCATCAGCAGCGTTTCGCTGCTCCCCAAGGGGCAGGTCACGAGAGTAGTAGCACTTAGGTGGGATGCCCAGAAGGACAGGCCTTCAGGCTTTCTGCCGGCCTTTCCTCTTTCTCCTGTCACTGCAGCTGTCTCAGACTCGCCTTCTGAGAGCAGGTGCTTCCTCAGCCAAAACCATATATAAGAGAATTTGTAAAATGAAGAAGGGGCCTTCTGAAGCGGGGCCTTCTCAGAAACCCACATAGTGTTGGGATGAGCACTTTGCTAGTAATTTTTTCAACTCCCTCATATTATTGCCAGTGGTGATCTGAGAAAGTCAGGGAAAGCTCACATATGTTTACCATCATTTTGCCCCCATTCTCAATCTCTCAGTCTCCCCATGTGTTGCCCCAGCTAGCCACCCAGCTCAACACCACCTTGGGGACGTACTTGGTAACAGTGCTGCTGCTGAGAGAAGCTGGTTTCCCATCCTCAGGAGGCAAGCTTCTAAAGTAGAATCCCAGGGTCCAGAAAGGCTCAGGTTCACCCAAGGTCACACACTGGTACCTCGGTCCAGACATCTCTGTTAAGGCTGCTGCTTTCTTCTTGAATTCCAGACCCTAAAAAGTCAGCCAGTCGCCCTGGGAGCCGGGCCGGGAGCCGGGCCGGAAGTCGAGCCAGCAGCCGGAGAGGAAGTGATGCCTCTGACTTTGACCTTTTAGAGACACAGTCTGCTTGTTCAGATACTTCAGAAAGCAGTGCCGCAGGGGGCCAGGGCAACTCCAGGAGAGGGCTAAACAAGCCCTCCAAAATCCCAACCATGTCTAAGAAGACCACCACTGCCTCCCCCAGGACTCCGGGTCCCAAGCGATAACACTGTATAAGCAACCCCAGGCCTCTATCCACTTTGAATCCTGCTCCATGTATTGGGTGTATATTTATTCTGAACGGGAGAAGTTATATTGTTAAAAGTGTAAAAGAATAATTGTGTTATGAAGCTGCCTTATTTTTTTTTCTTTTTGTAAGTTACTATTTTCATGTGAATATTTATGTAGATAAAATTTGCCTCCTGGTAACCCTGTAATGGATGGGGCCCAGAAATGAAATATTTGGAAAAAAAAAAACATGAAAAGGTCAAGATGCGAATATGTATTTAAAAAGAAAAAGCCTCTAAATAGGGTTTCTGTGTGGTGCAGGGTTATAAACCTGCTTTATCTTTTAGGATTATTCCTAAATGCATCTTCTTTATAAACTTGACTTGCTGTCTCAGCAAGATAAATTATATTAAAAAATAAGAATCCTGCAGTGTTTAAGGAACTCTTTTTTTGTAAATCACAGACACCTCAATTAGCAAGAAGTGAGGGGAGGGTACTTCTAATTGCTTTTTCCATTGTTTTTAATGTTGTGTGATTTTAGCTGAAGAGAGGGAACCTCCCGTAGGTAACATTTGCACATGATACAGCAAAAGGACTTCATTGCAATACTGTCTTTGAGTACTGTTTCAGTACTGGGTGTTCAAAGGAAAAATAGCTGCTAGAATTCAGGGGTGAATGTAATTAACTGTTCAGAAAACGTCAGAACATTGGGGTTTTTAAGAGTCCTGGTTTGTAACTTCCTAATCAGCCCGGCCACCAATAACTCCTATGCTCATCAGGAACCAGGCCCTTGGCAAAGGGAGATTCCTAAGTGGCATTGCGAATTACAGATTTGTTTATCCGTATTTTTTGCTATTTAAATGGTCAACTTTCCACAAACTGAGGAATGAATTCCAGAGCCTATTCTGAAAATGTGGACATGAGACAAACACTGCTCGTCCTTTAAAGGAGTTCACCAGCACACTTGTTAACAAGTCCCGTTTGCTTCCGTCTTTTTTTGTGCGTAATAAAGTCAACTGACCAAGTGACCATGAAGAGGGGCTTCCGGGGCTCCTGTTTGTAGCTGCTGTTCCTCTTCAGCTCCGACCATGTTGCTGTGTGATTATCTCAATTGGTTTTAATTGAGGCAGAAACTGAAGCTCTACCAATGAACTGTTTAAAAACAAGACACTTTTGTATTAAAATTGCTTGCAGTAACAAACATTTTGTATTTCCTGATTTTCTCAACCATTCCTTTATATATAACATGTTACTCTGGGATATGATTGTGTTTTAGGTACTTGAATGCATTATTGAAATCAAAATGTCTTGATGGATAAATTACAGAGTTATTAATAGGTTTTTTCTTGTTTATTTTATCCTCATTAACTTTATTTAATGAGGCAACAAAGAGACAATCAGGCTATTAACATGCATCTGTAGGGAATTTGCCCTACTTACATTTTTAAACAAATACCAGTATGTAATGTAAGAAGACTTCTATATTAGAAATCACAGAGATCCTGGGATTTGAGAAAATGGGGCCAATTATGCACACTACACTGAAATTTCTGGTTAAATGGTAGAATTTCAGAGGTGGCAACAAAATTGGTCATCAAATCTAGCTCCTTTTTTTATGGAGGGAGAAACATGAATGAGAAGGTGATTTGCCTGAGATCACAGGATGAGTTAAGTAAATGGCAAGCATGGCTGCGACTCTGACCTTTGACTGGATTCAAGTTTGGCAGCTCTGTTTCCTCCAGACCCTCATTGGCTATAACTAGAACGGCCAAATGTTCATTCTTAACACCAGGAATGAGCCTAGGAAATAAGCAAGAGAACTTGAGGGGTTCCAACTCAGATGCCTTATTTACTCACTAGGCTGTACTCTTGTGTTGGGAGGATTTGGAAGGTGGACCGTGTGTGCCAAAGCTGTTTGAGGCCAAATACTCACAGATTAAAACAAACCTGCAGTCTGAAGGCTTCTGAGGGAAGTGCTTACTCTAATCTCTATGAAACTGAGTTGTCTTGTATAGGATAGTGTTTTCATCCAAATAGACCCCACCCCCACCCCCAGGCCTCCCGGCTGCAGAAGCATACTGAAAACAGCTTGACCTCCATCTTAGAGTCAGTACCCTGGTCACTTGTTTTTCTTACCAAGTCATTCAGGTTTCCCCTCAAGTGAGACAAAGCTCAGCTACTGATGGAATCTTCAGAAAGTATATTTCCATTCAGCAAACACCTGTATGGAAGGCCATGAAGGAAATTAAAGGATGCCAGAAAAAGGGTTAAAGTAAAATTGCAGTTCTGGGACAAGGGCTGAACCAGTCACAAATATTTGGTCTTCAGGTAGAGGATGAAGGGGGGCTACTGGGGCTTTGAATGACAATAGCTAACATTTATTGCCTGCATACTGCATGCCAGTCACTGTTCTCAGTGCTCTCTGTACATTTTCATTTAATCCCCATCACAATCCTACAGTCGGGAACCCCACTTACAGATGAGAAAATGAGCCCGAGAGAGGGTAAGTAATGATCAAGATCACAAAGTTGCCAGGGAGAAGTTCTTGTTTGATACCACTTTCTCCAAGAAGTGTTTCCCACCTAGTTCCCTTTCAATTCAGGATTCCACCCACAGCCCACCCCAACTTCACCTTCCCTTCCAGGCGCTTGCTTGCCTGTGCCTCTGTCAGAGCACAACCTTCATCAGCCTTCAGAAAAGACTGCTCACCTGTCACCCTTGGTTAGAGTTGGGACTGCTGGGGGCAGGGAGCCAGTCAGCTTCATCTCTGATTCAGGGCACAGCCCAGAGCAGCCCATTTACGGGAATGTGAGGCAGTTGTTTAAATACATCTATCTATTCAAACTAAATTTAGATGAATGACTTCTGCTACCACAAGAATCAGCCCAGCCTTGTTCAGGTAGTTGTTGGTTAGAGCGTCACCTAGATAGGCCAAGGTTGCAGGTTTGATCTTGGGTCAGGGCACACACAGGAGTTAACCAATGAATGTATAAATAAGTAGAACAACAAGTCTACCTCCCTCCTTTCGCTCCCAAAACAATTTTTTTTAAAAATTGACCTTTGTAAAATCAAGGAAACTACAGGACTAGCTAGGATGTGACTACATGCCATGACCAGGGTTCAGTTAGGAGTTTTTATGTCCAGACCATCCTGTTGGTTACTTTCAGTCTCCGAGCTTGTAAGGCTTGCCATGCGGGCCTCTCCTGCACTTTGACTCAGATCCAGTATGTGGCTCCTTTTTTGTCCTTGCTAGTCAATCCAGGAGTTTCGTACTTGAGCCTCCTCTTGCAAGCTGCTGAGTGCCTTGACAATTAAATTCGCAAGACGGTTCCCAGGCTCTGAGGAAGGGTCTCAGAGCTCCTTGGCAGCCTTGGAGCTGGGTGCACGACTTCAGGGCACCCCTGCATTGATTGTCACCAGTGTCGACTGCGGGCACAGCGAGAGCTGGTGGTGGTTGTCACGGCAGTTGGCGCCGGGAAGATTCGGACCCATAAGTAGGTGGTGGGCAGGTTGGGCGAGAAGTCGGCCAGCGGCGCTGGCCCGGAGCACGCAGTAGCCGGGAGGGTGGGCGCCTCTGCAGCAGCGACAGAGCAGGTGTCTGGGAAGGAGAATGCCTAAGCAGTACACCTAAAAGGACTTCGGGAAGGCCGGCGAGGTGCTAGGGCCCGGATGCTGGTGGCAGAGAAAGGAGCCCATTTTCTGGACCTAGTTGGCACCCGCGGGGCCCTTACAGACCTTGTTTCGGGTCCTGGGAGACTCGGCGCACCAAGGCGGAGCTGCCGGCCCTCTCGCTGGCCAGACTAAACTTGAAATTCCCGCCAGGCGAGAGCGCTTACGGACACGCCCCGCGGAAGCGCCAGTTCGTGCTTTCTCTTCACCGCGCCGCTACCCCGAAGTCTCCGAACCTGCCCGCCCGCGTGGCCAGCGGCTGCGAGGGCAGCCCAGAACGACCCTGACGACCCTGTCGCCTGATCTGTGGGCCCCCCATCGGATCCGCCCACCACCCACTAGCAGGGCGCCACCACCCACGACATCAATTACAACTCAGAGCTCTCCGAGGGTGGACGGGTTCTGCGGCGTTGGCCCCGCCCCGCACCCCCATTGGCCAGGGCCGGAGGGGGCGGGGCCGGGAGGCTGGGCCCCGGACCCGAGGCGGCCAAGGATGGAGCGTGGGGCAGAGACCGCGCGAGTCCCGCCGAGCAGGAGCTCGTGGGTCCCCACCTTCCTGAGCACCTGGACTGCGCGGGCCTCGGCAGCAGCGGGACCGGAGGGCACAGCGGCGACAGAGAAATTAGCCGATGTTGTGCAGTTC
>PVKM010011689.1:0-32837 GCA_004027735.1 Carollia perspicillata
CTCGGAAGCCAAGTATCCTATCTGAACCCTGCCTCTTCCACCTGATACCTGAGTAACCTTAGATAGCTTGGATTTCTTTTACATTTCCATACCTCCCCTATATAATTAGGACAGTAGTAACACCAGTTTCACAGGGTTGTCCTGAGCTAATGAATTTGAAGTGCTCAGATCTGTGCTTGGCACGTAGTCAACCCTCTAAAAATGTTAGTTCTTGTTAACTGTTAGCTGATACTGCGCCCAATTAATTCTCCCACCAACTCTATTACGTAAATCTGCTGGCCATTTTAGAGATGAGGTAGCTGGGGCACAGGGGTCTAATGTACTGCCTGCAGCACAGAACTGTTAAATGGCAAACCTGGAATCAAACCCAGGGCTCCAGAATTGAAAGGTGAGTCTTTACCCTCAGCACCATTCTCCCTCCCCAGTACCTGGAACAAACACACCGCCTCCATGAGGTCCCTACAAATACAAGTATGAGCCTTTGGGAAGTGCAACCTTGTTAGCCTGGGTCCCCACTGTATTCCGGGTCTTCACCTGGAACTCCAGTAGGGACCATACTCCTCCGATTCTGACCATCCTAACTCCTGAACTCCCTCAGGCCACAGTGGTATCAAAGAACAGAGGAACCCTCTCTTCCACGTAGAGAAGGTGCACCCACCTTCTGTCAGAAGGCCTGGACTACATGTGATCACCCTGAGCTGGGTCAGGGGGTCTTATGGTAACATTTACTGGCAATAGGCTGGATGTTTTGCATACATTATCTTATTTGATTTCAGTGTTATTCCATATGGTAAGTGCTATTATTATCCCCATTTATTAAATGAGGAAACTGAGGCTTAATGAAAGTGGACCTAAGACATGCAGCTAGTAAATGAGGATGTCAAGAGAGAAACAGATCCAAATGCTGCCGAAGTTTTCATTCTTCCCACTGACAAGATTTTGTCTCCTTAAAAGGTATAATAAAGATAAAGGAAAGGGAGCACTAGACATTAGTGCTTAGAGCAAAGGATATCGAATGCCCAAAATATAGTTTTATCTCTTTGGCAACATTAGTCAGTTTCTCCAAAAATTATGAATATGCTTAAACTGAATCACACCATTCAGGTACAATACATTTGCAAATGTACCCTTGCCAATTTGAAACAGGAAAAAGCTATGCAAGTCTTGCTCTCATGTGGGTAGCTTTTATGAGAAGAGGGAGGGAGACTTTTATGAAAAGAAAGGCAAAGCTAGAGTGGCTTTGACCCCTTATCCTTAAAAAATGAAAAGGAAGAATAATCAAATGTACGCTGAAAATATAACAGCAAACAAGCTCTGAGGTGACATTTGGGCTGTGTGGTTTTCTTCCGGCTGTGTGACAATGAGTGCCCATTCAGCTGGCTTTTCCCAAAGCCAGAGAAAGGTCTTTAGCTAAAATGTCACAATGCATCTTATTTTCCATTTTCAGCATGTGTTCCAAGGGGAGACTGACACTCTCTCCTGCCCTCATGCACCACTTTGAAAATAGCAACAGCAAAGCACAAAGAAAGGTAAGAAGGAAGGGGACAGCTTGCAGCTCCTTCTAACTCTCTGACTTTCATTTTGCAGAGGATGCAGGCTTTGGGTGGGGAAGAGGTGGGGAGGCAGGAGGATGGCTGTGCCACAATCTCTGACCATGAGTACACTCCTGAGAAATCACAAAAGGACACTGGACCTATTCCATACAACTATGTGATGCTCTGAAAAGTGACTGTTGAAATTACATTTAGAAATTAAGGGGTTATAAGCAGACTAATAGGTAATATAAAAAATATAATAAAGACAAAATTTAAAAAAGAAATTAGAACATTTTTACTGGCCAATTTAGTCATTACTAAAGGTATTTGGTCCAAAGAATAGCCATCATTTAGTGAGCTGGACGTTTGAGCCCTGCCTCATAGGAAGGCATAGCCATCCTCCGTTCTAAAACTAACCTCTATTTGGACATTCAAGGCCACATATAACCTGGCCCCCACTGACATCTTTGGTCTTATTTCTCACTATTCATTCCCAAACATTCCATCTGTTTTCATATGCTTGTGCTTTGACTTTTGTCGTTTTCTTGGATTGGATTACCATCTTCTTTGCTTAGCCTGTCCAAACCCTAATGACCTTTCAAAACACAGTTCAAATGCCTCATCTTCGTAAGTGTTTCAACCTTAGACATTGTTGTCCCTTTCTCCTCTGTTGTTTCTGCTGTGCTTTCTTAAAAGGCTTGCAACATAACTTACATTACTGTTATTTGTCTGTATGTCTTCCTCCTCCACGAGAGGAAGAATTCCTTGAAGTCAAAGGTTTCTTCTCACTCATTTCTGAGTTCATAGCAAAGTGATTTGTACAGTAGGTGCTCCTTATATACTCGTATTTGCTGAGTTTAAATCCATATAACATTTTAATATTTACACTGTATTTTCACATACATTTACTTATTACTCATTCTAACATACTTATGAGGTATACAATTTTATCCGGTTTTAAGATGAGAAAATTGAGACTCACATAGTTAAATGGCACATCTTGTAGGTAGCTGACCTAGACCGAAGCCAAGTCTGTAATTACTGTTATAGTTCTGAACTTCTATGATTCTATAATTTTATTCAAAATTGTATGTCAGATCAGAGAGGAGAATAATAATTTCATTATACTTCCGCAGAGAGAAAAAGGGGGACCAGCAAATACTCTTCTGTTATTTACAAGACTGTATTATGCTCCATCATAAATGACTATTATAAACATTAGCTTCAGCAATGTAACACAGCCAGAGATTTTTTAAATTATCATTGTTTAAACATTTGGGTAGTAAGCAGGTACACCTCATCCAACATATGTCCTTGGTCAAACATACATCCTCTATGCAAATTTTATGGAGTTATCTTTATTAGGTGTTATTTATTCTAAAGGCAGAGATGATGCTGTGCATAAAATGATGAACAATGCTCAACTGTAGGGAAAAAACAGCTTAATTATGTAGGTCAAAATAGTCCTTAACCAGATAATCACAAAAGCTTAGTAACATTCACAAACCCCTTTACAAAAATGGGTGGGGGGCTGGCATAGGGATATGTATGTATTATTTCCTGGCATAATAAATCTATGGTAAAACTAACATATAAAGTCTGCCAAACAGCAGAGATCTTTTCCTGTGACTTGAGAGTTCCAAAATCAGCACAACAAACAACACAGTGAAGTGGAGAAGAAATTTTTTTTTAATAATCTGCAGATTTCCATTTGAAACCCACCTCTGCCACTCACCGTGTGCATGACCTGGGACAAGTAACTCCACCCCTCTGACTCTTTTCATTCTCATCTGTGAAATGGGCATTATAATACTGAACTCACCTAAATATTTATTATTGAGAAAATTAACTGATAAAACCTATGTGACAAGGAAACTTAGTATATGATGCATACTCAATTAATTAATACATATTACTTTCACACTAGGTGCACAGGGACATAATCCACTTGTGAACATGGGTTTCCCAGGGAAGCTGTCGTGAAATCAGAGAATATTTGAGAGGATGTATTCATCTATTTCTGTTCCAGGCTCTGTAATTCCCATCCTGAAACATGCTTTGAATTTAATTTTCCTGTTCTGTTAAAAACAAATGTCCTAGTATCTCCAGGCACCCACCTCTGCTATATTAGGAACAGGGATGTTCAACATAAGCAGAAATGAGGAGAACAGGAGGTAAATTCCAAAGGACATAAAGCAAATATATGTATTAAGAAATAGCCTTTCTCCCCCTTTCCTATCTGTAATTCTCCTTATTCAGCTTAATTTTGATACGACTGGACCAGTGTTTCCCAATTGGAGTTGACTTTATCTGCCAAGAGACGTATTGGTTGTCCCACAGGGGAAAAGGGGTAAAACCAGGCTCTAGTGGGCACGGAGGTCAGGGATGCTGATGATCATGCTACAGCATGTAGGACAGCCCCCTCCCATACACACACAACAAAGAATTATCGGACCCAAAATGTCAATAGTGCCAAGGCTGAGGGACCCAGAACAAACTATGACCAAACTAGACATGGGTGAAAGTAAAGGGTCCTCATCGATCCAAGCCACAGTCAGTGAGTTTTGCTGTCAGTGTAAAACCCTTTACTAGGTCCTAGAAAAAGTGATTCAAGAGGCCCAGAAGAGCTTAAGAGGAAGAAAGGAATTTGACAGTTGTGGGTCAATATTTATGTGTAAAATTCTTTCTTGATCAGGACACCGTTTTCCCTAGAATTGGAGTCACAGGAATTCTTTGGCAATAAGATACAGTAACAGTTTGTGTCAGAGGTAATTTATAGAAATTTCAACTTTTAGGGAGTAATTAAAAGAAGTCTTTACCTGCAAATTACCAGCTTCACTTAGCTAGAAGCCATCTCTGGGTAGAGGTGACTAGAGGCAAAACTTTCAACTCTGTTTTACACATTCCTGGGAAAGTTAGAGACTTCTGGGAAATAGAAAACTAAGAATTTCAGTTTGAAGTTGTTGTCATTGTTTTTGTGGGAAAAGTAGCAGGATTTATTTTTCTACAACCTAATCCCCAATGCTAAAACGTGATGCTTTTTCCCCTTTACTTTGGCTTCTATCACATTATTTACGAGTGAACGAGGGGCGTACAGTGGAGGGAGGGCTAGAGAGCAGGTGGTAAGTCCCTGTTTCCCCCTAGGGCATAGGTGGCAAACACAAGACCTGTGGGCCTTGGGCCCTCCACCTTATCTTATCCAGCCCTGCCCAGCACCTTGTTTCTACCCGGCAGCAGTGCAAACCTCTTGCTTACCTGTTAAGGAACAGGTATATTTATACAGTCCTAAGACTACATTTGGACATTTGAAGGCAACCATGAGGCTGATGTGGCCTCGGTGAAAATTAGTTTGACACCCCTGCCTAGGGAATTCTTTCTGAAGGAAGAGGGAGAAGGCAGGAAAGATTTCAAGGTGAGATAAACAGCCCTATGTGCCTCTCTCATATGCCCCAGTCACTCCTAGCTTCAGAACACAGCACCAACATGCAGACATACAGTCAACACCACGAGATTCTAGTTATCCCGGTTAGTAGAAAATTTGGAATTTAGGAATAGGATCTCAGAGCCAAAAATGAAGGTTTTAAAAATGCTCATGGCTGTTCACAGAGAGCTGACATCAACTAGGTTGAGCAGAACTGCTCATAAAACACATCCCAGATTCATGTTAGGACAGTGTTAAGACCTATAGCACCTACAATGGATGCAGAAGCAAACACCCATACCTGCTGGACCTTCTCTGCCAAGCATGGCACATGAATGAGGAGAGGCTCACAGGAGGAGAGCAGGAGGTACAGGGGCTGCAAAGGTGTGACAGATGGACACTTAGATCCAAGCAAATGTTAATAAAATTCACTTGAAGTTGAAATCCTTCAGACGTAAGAGGCAAACAAGTCCAGTGATGGAAGAAATGTCTTGTGCTGGATCAGGAAAGAGCCTGGGGAGGGTATTAAGGACCACTTCTGCTGCAGGAAGGTAAGCCCAACCAACTCTCCCAGCAGCCACTGAGGACTAGTGGAGAAGGAAAGAAATTAGGGGGCCCCCATAGGAGCCTGCAATATTAAGGGGCTGAGTGAGACCATATGTGGAGACAGGAATTAGATGGCTAGGACCCAGAGACCAGGCAGACAGGATAAGTGGAATAGATGTTTTGTCATTGGTTTAACAAATGTTTATTTTCAGTGCTAAAAAATATAGTCAGACCCATAGAAGACTTCACAGAGCCCTATTGGGTGCTAGGGAATCCCCAGCATCTGTCAACAGGAAGAGGTTCAATAGGAAAACAGTATAAAGGGGACCCTCAGTGAACCAGGGTCTAAATCGCAGCAGATGGAAGATCTCTCACATTTTTGAACAACCACAGTACGAAGCCTATGTAACAGTCCTACAAGTTTGTTATTATTTCTCATTATACTGATTATAAACACTGAAGCTCAGAGACATTAAACATAGTGTTTTTTTTCTTTTCTTTTTTTTTTAATTTTATTTTAATTGTTATTCAAGTACAGTTTTCTGTCTTTTACTCCCATCCCAGTCCACCCTCCAGGTGCTCCCCACCTCTCTCCCATTTCTACCCCCCTTAGTTTTTGCCCATGTGTCCTTTATACTTGTACCTGTGACCCCTTTCCCTTGTCCCCTGAAATTCCCTCCCCTCTCCCCTCTGGTTACTGTCATCCCATTTTCTATTTCAATGTCTTTGGTTATATTTTGCTTGCTTGTTTGTTTTGTTGCTTAGGTTCCTGTTAAAGGTGAGATCATATGGTATTTGTCTTTTACCGCTTGGCTTATTTCACTCAGCATAATGCTTTCCACAGGTGAAGAGAGGCAGGAGGAATTCAGCTAACCTTTACCCTCAAAGCCTAGTCTGCCCTCCCTCTGCAATGAAGTGGAACCAAAGTTCTCTGCACATGAAGGCATTGGGGAGGCCTGGCAGCAAGTGGCAGGGACTCACCCAGGGCAATTTATTTGGGTACAGGATTCCAGCCCCTGAGGCACAAAGGAGGGAAGGGCTAGCCTCAGCCTTGGGAAGAACTAGGGCACTATGTGAAGACTTGAGAGTCATCGGGAAAGAGGGTATAAGGTAGAAATCCAGTTACTGAGCCTGGAGAGAAAGCCAGTGGAGAAAAGAGAGTGAAGCTGAACCACCAGCCTCGTGTCATGCATCTCACACTTCAGCCGAGGGCATGACTATCTAGAGTTGCCAGATAAAAATAAAGCATGCCCAGTTAAGTGAATTTCAGATACACGATGAACTTCTTGTAGTTTTAGTAATTTTTAATACTGCATGGGACATATATTAAAGTATTGTTTATCTGAAATTTGAATTAACTGGCCATCTTGTATTTTTATTTGCTACATGTGGCAATCCTAGTGCTTGAGCCAGACCCAAGATAAATCACAGACAGGGATCAGGGCCCCAGCTAGGAAGGAAAACGGGGTACACGGACAAGGAACCTTGATAGATAGCTACTGAAATAACCCACCACATCTATTTTCCTTAAAAAGTTTTCCATCCACTAAAATTTAATAATTAATGATTACAGAAGTGGCATTTGGCAAAACTCCACATGTATTCTTAATAATTAAAAACAAAACAGAAAGGAATTTCCTCAGAAAAGTAAAAATGGAAGAGTCTTTTGACCCAGCAATACCACTGCTGGGATTATACCCTAAGAGCCCTGAACCACCAATTCAAAAGAACCTATGCACCCCAATGTTCAAAGCAGCACAATTTACAATAGCCAAGCGCTGGAAGCAACCTAAGTGCCCATCAGTAAATGAGTGAATCAAAAAACTATGGTACATTTATACAATGGAAGTCTGCTCAGCAGAGAGAAAGAAGGAGATAATACCCTTTATAACAGCATGGATGGAACTGGAGAGTATTATGCTAAGTGAAATAAGCCAGGCAGTGAGGGACAAATACCATATAATCTCACCTCTAACTGAAACATAATCAACAAAAGAAAAAAACAAACAAAATATAACCAGAGTCATTGAAATTAAGAACAATCTAACAATAGCCAGAGGGGAGGTTGGAGGGGACAGCGGGGAGAAGGGTTTTCAGGAACTACTATAAATGACACATGGACAAAACCAAGGGGGAGGGTGGAAGCAAGGGAGGGAGGTGGGTTTGGAGGGAGTTGGGGGGAGGGGTAAAGAGAAAATATGGACAACTGTAATTGAACAACAATAAAATAATTTAAAATTTTTTAAAAAGTCAAAAACAACAGGAAAAAAGCACTCCTGATAGAATAGGAATGAGAAACCCTAGCATGATAAGCAGGATGAACATTGATCTGAAAAGTCAGTCCCCACTTGAAGCACCATGGGGTTTGTGAAAGAAGAAAGACAGGGTCCCCTTGCTGTTATAAACTGTAAAATGCCTTTGCCTACTGGACCTATAATCTCTGGTGGCTTGGCTGTAGTGATATTATAAGTTAAGTGAATTTTTGCAGGTTTCCCAACTAAGAATCACACACAATGTTTTTTCTACAAGTCTTCCACATTCCCTGTAGTGATCTTACAAGGGATTTTGTCCCACACCATTTGGTGTGCATACTGCTGTCCAGTCCCCTCTCTGGCCAGCCTCCCCTAGCTCAGCTCATGCTGGTCACGCTCTCCAGTTTGTCCTAGGACCCCACAAGCTCTCCCTCCTGCCTTGGAGCATTTGTCCAGACTGTCCATCCCTGCAGAACGCTCTGCCTTGGGCTCTCAGCCTGGCTCCGCCCTCTCCTGCAAGTCTCCACAGACAAGCCCTTCTTAATAACTGCATTATCTAAATATCACCCACCCTAAAAAATTGCCTTCACTTTTATGAATGTATAAACTGATATTGTTTGTCCCCCACTAGAATATAAACTCTTGAGGGCAAGCACCATCTCTGTTTTACTTACTATTCTATATTCAGAGTCTAGCCTAGTACTTAAATCTGAATGAGTTTGTGACTGAATATTTGTTTCTTGTACTTTCCTCCTGAAAAATCACATTTTATTTCTAGTTTATAATTGAGACAAGATCTTTTCTCAGTTTATGTTAACGTATTTTAATTGCATTGAGGCATGTATCAATTAATCTTTTCAATTATCCTTTTATTTTCTGAGAGTCCCTTATGTATCAGGCACTGTGCAGATCCTGTCCTTTCAAACTGTGACAAGCCAAATTCAACTCCAAGTAAAATCAGAAAGCATATAACATGACGGCAAACACCGCAGGCTCTTGTGGGTCAACAATATATTTTACATAGAAATCAACTCTTCTTCCCACATGTACTTCACAAGGCCCAAGTTCATTAACGGGAGCTTTTGCCTCCAGCACCATATGCTTTCTAGTTCAAATCTGAAATCCTTTTTGGAAAACAGGGAATTGCCGTAAAAGGCTTCAAGGTAAAAATGTACAAATGGAGGAAGAGAGTGTTCAGATGAGAAATGAGCAACAAACAGGAGATAGAGTTTATATTAGTTGTGCTGTCATTTCCTGAACCAAACCTGATCAAACAGGCCACCTTCCCCAAACCCTTCCTCTGCGATCACAAAACCTGATTTCACTCATTCTTGCTTCCTGTGCTACGTTCATAGCAATCATTGAATGCACTGACTGTAGCCTCATCTGTGATGTGATTTGCACTTCTGTTCTCCCAGGTTATTCCAAACCTGCTAGCCCACAAGTGTTCCTTCTTAGAAGAACAGTAATGGCCTTAACTTCACCCTGCTGCTTGTTCATTTCATCATCTGAAAGAAAGCCCTCCCCCTTCCCAGTAGTCTAGCTCTTGGAGAAAGCTTTCAGGATAAACAACACTGGCCTCTTAACCTGTCTGGATCTTTACATCCTAGAGTAGGTAATTCAGAGCAGAAATGAAAACAAAAATTATGAAAATAACATGTGAGAGGAAAAATATACAGAACTGCTGTCAGTATATTTTTGGTGCAGGATTGCCCTAGGCGAAATGATTTTAATTTACCAATTTGCAGAGATAAAAAATATTGCACTGTGACAAGTGCAGCATTCACAGTTGTGTGTGGCACTGGTGAGCTGCACCATATGACAGAGCAAATGGAGAGAGATCAGGCATTTGACAGACCATCTCATGGTGGGGAGCGGGGTCGGGAGGAGATCATGTGAAGACTTATAATATGGTTATGGCATTGCAAGGCTGTTTGCTCTAATTTTACAATTTTTTACACATAGGTTATCATACTAATTTGCTACGTCTGGATTATTTGTCATTTTAATAGAGTGATTTTGCATTTCCCTTTGCTTTTAGTTCTGCAGCCTCCGACCTGATGTTCAGAGGTTCGTGTAAGTTTCAGCACACTAAATGCTCTGGATGGTTTAAAACAAGACACCTTGGAATGGGAACCCTTTGAGGATGGCATGGTGGAGAGAGTGGAGGCTTGGAAATCACATGTGTCCATTACAATGGCAACAGAGATGTTGGCAATTTACTTAAACTCTCTGAAAGTGTTTCATTAAAAATGGAAATATAGAACCTACCTTGCAGGCTTATTGTAAGGATTAAAATAATCTCTCTCACATGCCTAGCCTGTGGTTCAATAAGTGATCCATATATAGTAATAACAAAGTACAGTTCATTTTTTCCTGTTCTTTTGATGGTTGCACATTTTTCTTTCCACTCCTCATGGGTAAATCAGAGGTTTTGCAAATAAAGTGGTGTAGTAGAAACCAATGTTTCTCAAAGATATAACAGAGGAAGCCAACAATTTGCTATAATTGGGAACAGAACTTTTAGGTGAGAAAATAAAAATCATTAACCTGGTTTAAAATCCAAAGCATGTTTAAATATTTGAATATGACCTGGAAAATTCATGAGAAAATGGAGCCAGAATTTATCTTTTAGTCACATGCCCATGTAGGTGACAGGCATCACGGAAATGGGAGAGGTGAGACTGCTAGCCTGTAGAAGTGTCTTATACTCCGTAAGCATTCTTCTAATGTTAAAAATTATTGTTGTTGTTGTTATTGTTAAGCTATAGGTTAAATCTGGGAAATCTGCCAACAATAACAATGGTTATTGTTCCTAAAGTAATAACAAAAGCAGAAGAAAAAACCTGCAAAAATGTGGTTCATGCCAATTACAGTTATAGCCTTCTGGGAAAATTATCATTTATTTATAACATTTTCCTCTAGAAATTGATACCAGCATGTAATCTGAAAATGTAACACAATAAAATGAAGCTGAGCTACATTCATAACAGTGGTTGCTTAGGAAAATTTGAAACGTTCTGGTGTCTCCATCCTGAGAAACTGAACCTGTCCCGGTGCAATGTTGATACCCAAAATTTCTCATTTCTTTGTTTCTGGTGTCTCCACAGGACCCTTATTTTCCTCTCTGGGAGAAGTGGTCAACTGGTGTCCCTTTTCCCAAACCACTGATGCATATCTCCTTGTATTAAGATAATGGAACAGAGCTTCAGAAACAAAATATAGTAAAGCCCAAATGGAAAACTCTCGGCTAAGAGGGACCAGTATGCATTCTAAGTACAATGGAACCACTAGACACACAGATCCCTTATCATTTTGCCCCTTAATGCTTCTGTCTCACATATTTGAATTCTTAGTAGGTCATAGGAGGCATTCTTTTCTATTCTACCCCAAACATTTTAACCAACTCCTAATTATAGAACACTCTTTCTCCACCCTCTTCTATCGAATAACTCTTTTCCATCCTTCATGTTTCAACTTAGCTATTCCTCCAGAAAACCTTCCCTAACACATGCTTCCACCACTGACTGCCACGGGCAAAGCTGGTTTTGATGTTCCTCCTATGTGCTTCCATAACCACTATCAGGGAAAGCTTAGATGGCCTGTTAACAAATCTTTTTCTCCTCCTAGACCATAAACTGCTGAGAGCAAAGCCTGAGTCTCTTTCATTGTTTTGTTCCCAGTACCTTGGATACAGGAGGCACTCAGTAAACATTAGTGGAATTAATGAGTTTTAGAAATCCAATCGTGAAAGCATTTACAACAAATAAACTGATTCCTCAAGAATACAAAGCAAATTGTTCATCTTCCAGTTAATTTCAATGGTGTAGGCTACCTAAATGGATAATTTGAACTTGAATTACATAGTTTGCTTGTGACAAAATTTATCGGCTGTCACCTTATCACTACTCTTCTTCGCTGTATGTACACTGCTCTGACATTATCTTTTTATGATTTAGTTTCTGATCAAAATAGCAATGGCCAAGATATGAGAGCAAGAATGTGCTGGCTCTGCCATTAACCTTGGTGGCTTAGCGGACACTGCCCAAGCCTCAGTGTGCTCTGTCACTGTCAGCCCTGCCCTAATGTGTTCCAGGAAGAAAGATGAATGAAGAAATGTAAAGGTCCAGAGTGAGCCCAAGGGGCTCTACATGCGATTGTTGTAGGGATAAATATGAGTATTTTTGCAGCAAAATCTTGTTGACCTTCAACATCACAACCTCTTCACATTCTCTCTGTCACTCCCCTGAAATTTTCACATTGGTTTTCATTGTTCCCTATGGGTCTGAGAGGCAGCCCAGTTCTCTGTTTAGGTTTTACAGCCCCATTCACAAACTCCTACTAACCAAACCCATAAGGTCAGTACCTTTTGAACCCAACTTCTGCTACTCCCCAAGCAGGCCAATTACAGAGCCCACCTGCTGTCGATTGTGTTGCCTCCCAGAATATGATCACATGTGGCTTTCTCAAAGAGAGGAAAAAAATTATGAATGGTAAAAACACATGTTTATACTTAAACCTGTTATGCACAAGAGCTTTCAACTCTCGGGTAAGAGAGTTTCAGTGGAATAATGTGTGCGTCTGCTGTCTGTAAGAATGATTGTCTGTCAAGTGTTTTTGCAGACTCCACAGATTTCCTAAGGGGAGTAGGGAAAAAGCAGAGGGATTGTAACTTGGAAACCAGAACAAGCTGAGGATTCATTCTCACCTTGTGACATCTGCAATGTGGGAAATGGGAAGGCTGCAGAATGATCTCATTCACTTGAAGCCGGAGACTCACACCTCCTCTCCTATACCTTTGCCTATCATCTATTTTTAAAGGTGAGGAATCTGAAACGTACTTCAAAACACTCAACTGATGCTCACAAAAATCCAAAGTCCCTGGTTCAATGACTGGATCTCTGGAGAGGAAAGTCAGCATTTTAACTTTGCTTTCTGTCTCCTCCATATCATGTAGGAAAAAAAGTTCACAGCCATCTAAGAACTGCAACTGGGGTTTACCTCGGGCACTTCGGGCACCATCCTTCAAGTCCCTGAGAGCAGGCACTTTGGTCAGGGACAAAGGGCACTCGATTTCTTTTAACTAACCCTCTGAGCCTGGTAATCCTAAGTGGGTGATTGCTTAACTTTTTCTTCTCACAGGAAATTCATCTCAGTATTTTTCACAAAATTTGTATTTAGTATAAGTACACAAAGACTACAACTGAGACAAATCTTTAGTTTCTGCTACCAAATCTCTAAGAAAATAGCACAACACTTTACCTTATGAAAAATGCCAACTTGAAGAACATTATGGGATTTAACAAGCCTTCAGTCAGATCCACTTTCCCCACCCCCACCTACTTTTCAATGCAGCTTGGAGTTTCTTATTATAGTGAGACTTGTATTTCTTAAGGAAAAAAATACTTTTAAAAAGTATGTATTAGAAAATTCTAAGTAGGAGACTACATGAATAAGTGCAGATGGAAAGACAAAAATGCCTTCCAGTCTCCAACTCTTCCATTTCCCCAGATCACTCGTTCAAAATCTTGGCATCATGGTATCACTGGGGTCTGGGAATGGGTCTCACTTTCTTAATCTATAAAGCAGAGGGAGCAAGGGTGGAATGAACTAGCTGATCTTTAAGGCAGAGCTTCCCAATCGTTATGCCAAGGCACTCGGGTATGTCTCAAAGAGATTAGACTTTGCCATGATAACTGGGCATTGCCTTGAACAGCCTCAAGGCCAAGCATGTCTAGCTATAAGCATCCTTCTCTGTTTATTCCAATGTATTGTAAAATCATCTTCATTTTATACATTTGCCCTAATGTGAAAAAATGTTAGAAAACAATAGTTTAAAATCTTTTCCAACTCTCTATTCGGTTATTCCCTTGAGGGACTCATTTGAATGGAAACCCAATATCTCTTGTGGGAAACACATCAGAACAGAATAAACTAGGGAGGAATATAAAAAAGGAGATGCAGAGGTTCCCACTTAACTCCCAGGAAGGTTCCAGCTTGCTTGGTATAATACCCAATAGCACAAGTGAATTAAGAAACCCATGTTCTGTAGAGGAAGAATGTTTGATTGCAGAGGAAAGAGATCATTTGGACACATGACTGTGTGGATACTTATATTTCTCCTTGACCCAAGCATCAGGGAATCTGGATTCCTCAAGAAACAGGAAATGAAGAAACCAGTCCCAATTAGGAGAAGTAAAATACTAGGAGCATTGTTGTTCCTAGTAGGAGAATTGTACAACTGGTGGCAAAAGGTGTTTTCTATCATAAACCAAGAGGAATTACTAGAGCAGAGTTGTGAGATGGGAGAAGTGACATCAAGGTAAAGAGTTGGGATCACATATGCACCAAAGGGATGAAGTATATTCAGGAAATTTAGAGGCCTTCAGGTGGACACTGGCCATAACACAAACAAAAAAAACTACAGGAAAAGAAAATACTGACTCTGACTATCATATAGAATTTTCTCAATTTCTATGTATTTGCTAATTATAATCTCACTTGGTTTTATTTTATTTTTAAAATATTGCTTGATTTTAAAAGTCAAATACTGCCCTGGCTGGTGTAGCTCAGTGGATTGAGCGTGGGCTGTGAACCAAAGGGTCACTGGTTCGATTCCCAGTCAAGGCACATGTCTGGGCTGCAGGCCAGGTCCCCAGTGTGGGCCACATGTGAGGAAACCACATATTGATGTTTCTCTCCCTCTCTTTCTCCTCCCCTTACCCTCTCTCTAAAAATAAATAAATAAAATATGAAAAAACAAATAAATAAAAGTCAAATACCCACTGTGGGAAACTTGAAGAAAATGGAAATGTGTAAACAGACAAAAATTTTCATTTAATACTACACAGATAACTGTTCTTAACATTTTATGGATGAACTAAAATCTATTTATCCACTTCCTTGTGTTGGAACACACTTCCAACACTTTTAGAAGTGTGTTCCTTTTTGGGTTGACCAAAAAGTTCATTTGGGTTTTTCCATAAGATGGCTCTAGGAGCACTTAGTTGTCTTTGGCTTTACTTGAAACAATTTTGTTAGATTGTATTGTGACACCTGTTATATCAGCAGGCATTTAAAAAAAACTTATCAAGATGGCAGCATAGGTAAACATGGCTTTTCTCCTCACACAACCACCTCAAAATTATAGCTAAAATATAGAACAACCATCACTCAAAACCATCATAAATCAAGTTGAATGGAAGTCTGACAACTATGTAACTAAAGACACCATATCCATCCAGACTGGTAGGAGGTATGGTTTCATAGAGACAGGCTGGTCCCACACCCACGTGTGGTGGACAAAAATTCAGGAGGGATATCTCAGGAGAGAGGAGTCCCAGCCCCACACCAGACTCCCCAGCCTAGTGTTCCAGTGCCAGGAAGATAAGTCCCTATAACTTTTGCCTGAAAAAGCCTGCAGGGACTGACTTGGTAGAAGAAACTTCTGGAGTCCCAAGCAGTTCCCCTTAAAGAACTCACACACAGACTGACTCAGATCACTCTCTCTGGGATCCAGCACTGGCGTAGCAGCTTGAAGGGCACAGGTGGCATGCTGGGAGGAGTTGAGGTGTCTGGCACTGTGGGGAGAGCTGGAAGACAGTTTTCTCTTGGATGGAAAGTCAGGAGGAGGCCATTGTCCCTTGCAGAGACCACAACCCCCACAGCCACCGGGCCTGCAGACTGGTGCCTAAGACTTCATCAACCTAATACTGTTTTGCCCCACCCTGGAGATCCCCTAAGACTCCATCTCACCCAACTTAATGGGCGTACACAAACTGCTAACCATGACTTTTCAATATGAATGGCTGGTCTTGGCTCAATATGAATGGCTGGTCTTGGCTCATGCTTCGCAACTTCCTAAATCCTATCAAACAAGCAACAGCTGGCCTCCGTGATCCCCCAGTCCCCATACCTCTTGCTAAGTGGCCCCAGGACTGACTGACACTAGCAGCAGCCAGCCTAGATTCACAGTTTGGCTTCACCTGGGCATCTCCAAACCCAGCACAAGCAGCAGCTATCTCAGACTGCTTTATAGCTCAGGCAGGGTGGACTCAGGCAGAACACAGGTGAGGGCTGGCCTTGGCCTGCACTACCCAAAAAATCTCAGAGCCTGTACATCCAGTGGACAACTACTGCCCCTACCCCACCAACCTGCCCCTGCACAGCTGATTCTCCATAGAGGGTAGAAGTAGATAGTCAGTGATCATAGCCAGTCTTAGCAGCTGACTGGCCTGGGTAAATCCCTCCCATTGAGGAATACAATCAAGGCTCACTTACAAGACGAGTGTGTCCTCAGCCCACACGGAGAGTGCAACTAGAGTACCCAGCTTGGATGATAGAGGAGGGTGTGCCACTGGAACCTACAGGACACCTACTACATTAGGCCACACTATGAAGACAGGAGTCATAACAGCTCTACCTAGTACAGAGAAACAAGCACAGGGAGCCTGTCAAAATGAAGAGACAAAGAAACATGGCCCAAATGGAAGAACAGATAAAAACTCCAGCAAAAGAGCTAAACAAAATGAAGATAAGCAATTTATCACATGCAGACTTCAAAACACTGGCTATAAGGATGCTCAAGTAACTTAGTGAAGACCTCAATAGCATAAAATAGATCCAGTCAGAACTGAAGGATATACTAATTGAAATAAATAACAATTACAGAGAAACAACAGTAGAGTGGATGAAGCAGAGAATCAAATAAATGATTTGGACATAAAGAAACCAAAAGCAACCAATCAGAACAAGAAGAAGAAAAAAGAATCCAAAAAAATGAGGATAGTGTAAGCAGCCTTTTAGAGAACTTCAAGCATTCCAACATTCACTTCATAAGGGTGCCAGAGGGAGAAGAGAAAGGGCAAGAAGTTGGAAATCTATTTGAAAAAAATAACAAAAGAAAACTTCCCTAATTTGGTGAAAGAAATAGACATGCACATCCAGGAAGCACAGAGAGTACCAAACAGGATGGATGCCAACAGGCCCATGCCAAAACACATCATAATTAAAATGCCAAGGGTTAAAGGTAAAGAGAAAATCTTAAAAGCAGCAAGAGAAAAGCCTTTAGTTACCTACCAGTGCACATTTGTGTAAGACCATCAGCTGATTTCTGAAAAGAAATTTTGCAGGCTAGAAGGGGTTGGCAAGAAATATTCAAAGTCATGAAAAGCAGGGACCTATAACCAAGTTTGCTCTACCCAGCAAAATAACATTTAGAATTGAAGTGCAGATAATAAAAGAGCTTCCCAGACAAGAAAATACTAAAGGAGTTCACATCCTTAAACCATTATTATATGAAATGTTAAGGGACTTATTTAAGAAAAAGAAGATCAAAACTATGAACAATAGAATGGCAATAAATACAAGTCTATCAACAATTGAATCCAAAGAAGAAACTAAGCAAACAAGAACACAGACAGAATCATGGATACAGAGAGCACTTTGATGGTCACCAGATGGGAGAGAGGTATGGGGGAATGGGTGAAGAGGTGAGATGATTAAGAAGTACAAATAGGTAGTGACGGAATAGCCATGGAGATGTAAAATAAAGTAAAGCAAAGAACTTATTATACACATGACCCATGGACATGAACAATGGCATGGGGTTGGCCTGAGGGAATAGGTGAAGAGGGGCAAAGGGGCAAATATCAGGATAACTGTAATAATAAATCAATAAAAATAATTCAAAAAATAAAATAAAATCAGATAAGGCCAAGTTCAAGGAGTTCATCATCACCAAGCCCTTATTATATGAAATGTTAAAGGGACTTATCTAAGAAAAAGAAGATAAAAAATATGAATAGTGAAAGGACAGCAAACTCACAGTTGTTAACAACCACACCTAAAACAAAAGCAGACTAAGTGGTCACCTAAAACAGGAGCAGAGCCACAGAAATGGAGATCACATGGAGGATTAGCAACAGGGGAGTGGGAGGAGGAAAGAGGGGGAGAAGGTACAGAGAATAAGTAGCATAGACGGTGGGAAGAAAATAGACAGGGGGAGGGCAAGAGTAGTGTGGGAAGCAGAAGCTGAAGAACTTATGACACATGGACATGAACTAAAGCAGGGGAATGTGGGTGGGAGGGGGTGTGCAGGGTGGAGGGGAATGCAAAGGGGATATGGGACAACTGTAATGGCATAATCAATAAAATATATTATAGAAAATAAAAAATAAAATAAATTAATAAAAACATCAAAACTGGTGAATTTTTGTGTAGCCATTTTAATATTGAAGATGGAAGAAAATATGCAACATTCTCAGCATATCAAGCTTTATTATTTCAAGAAAGGTAAAAATGCAACTGAAACACAAAAAAAGATTTGTGTAGTGTATAGAGAAGGTGCTATGACTGATCAAACGTGTCCAAAGTGGTGTGCAAGGTTTCATACTGGAGATTTTTGGCTGGATGATGCTCCATGGTCAGTCAGACAATGTGAAGTTGATAGCAGTCAAATCGAGACATTAGTTGAAAACAATCAACATTATACCATGCAGGAGATAGCCAACATACTCAAAATATCGAAACTTATAAAGTTATTTGTGAAAATGAAAAATGTCTTTTATTTTATGGAAACAACTAAACACACTTTTTAGCCAACCCAATACAACACTTCAATAAATATATTTTTCTCTTTCTTTGATCATTAGGAAACAAATATCCTTTGCTCTTATCCCTGATTATTTTTATGGATTCTTTTCTGAGGTAGTCTGGGTAAAAGAGTACAAACATCTTAAGATCTTTGACGCATTCAAGTAAATAAAATAGTTTCCGGAAACACTGTAACAATTCCTTCACAAAAGAGCTCTTTTTAGTGTCCCTGATTAACACTGATTACAGTCTTCCCATACCTTGCAAAACCAATGTGACATTTCCTTGTAGTTTTAGTTTACGTTTCAGGTTGAATCTTCTTTTTTACATGTTAAGATTATGAGCAATATAATTTTAATGGCAGAAAAGAAATGCATTTTGGCCAGTAGACCCACTAGGGAAAGGAAGAGATCATGGGAGAGAAACTGGGGAAGGAAGAACTTGAGGTGTATTTCTTCACTGGTCAGCACACTGTGGCCCAGGCACCACATACAGCCTGCTGTCTCTTGCTGCATAGCCCACAAGTTCAAGATGCCTTCTACATTTTTAAATGCTTGAAAAAACACCAAAATAAGATTATTTTTGTGACATATGAAAATGTGAAATTCAAATTTCCGTGTCCATAAAGTTTTTTGGAACACATCTGTGCTCATTACTTATGTCCAGTCTGCAACCACTGTTACTCTAACACAACAGAGTTGAGTGAGTAGCTGTGACACATACAGTATGCCCACAAAACCTAAAATATTTCCCATCTGGCTCTTTACAGAAAAAGTTTAATGACCCCTGGTTTAGGCAATAACTTCCTACCTGCTGGTAGGTGCAGTAATGTTTAGGTTAGTAAGAAGTAGTAGGATTATCACTTCTCAGCCTTTTGGCTAAGATCAAGTGTAGTATCTGTTCTCATCAGAAGTAGTAGGATTGGTCAGCTGTCTTCATTAGAACATCATTTTATCAGCCATTCATACTTCTCACCTTTTAGGAGCATGGGGTCACAAGACAGTAGCACTGAGCAGAGGTGAGCACAGTTCAGATGTACAGTGAGGGAAATAAAGGAAAGTGGAGGACTATCTTCTTTTTATTAGATAGTTTAGAAGCAGAAAAGAATTTGAAACTCTTATTCAGAGCAACTGTATCATTTCTTTGCCTTGTTAATAGAGTATACTCAAACTGAATTAAAATCATTCCTTGCTAGAAACTTATAAACATACACCCCTATATATTTATTATTGTTGTTATTAATTATTATATTCTAGAAGAGAGCAAAGCAAATCCATTAGTTCATTCAAGAGCAGAGCAACAAACATAGAAAGGTCCTGGTCTGGGCAACAAGTAATTCAGAATTTAAGGTAGAGTTTGCCATTAACTTGTCATGTAACCTTGGGCAAATTGTAGGATATATCTAAGATATGGGCTGGAGGAAAGTTTATGGCTCCTCTAGCTCTGACTTTCGCTCATTTTGGTTAGTCTAATACAGAGCTTTGTAAAAAAAAAAAAAAAAAAGGTGGGGGGAGACAGAGCTGGGGAGGGCTGTGATGGGAATAAAAGACAGAAAACTGTACTTGAACAACAATTACAATTAAAAAAATAATAATACGGAGCTTTCCGGAACAGCAGCAGCAGCAGCAGTATCCAGGAACTTGTTAGAGATGCAGATGCTTGGGCCCACTGCAGGCCTTCTGAATTGAGAAAGCTCAGGGCAGTTCCCAACATTCCATCTTCACAGACCCTCCGGAAGATTCTGATGTACACTAAAGTTTGAGAAGCACTGATTTAAACTGTGTGCTTCTTTCTTAAATAAAACATCTCCAATTCCAAGACAAGCTTTGGATGTTTGATTTTTTAAATCTTGGTGGCACATTTTGTATGTGCAAACACAAAAATTTCCTCCCCGTGACTCATTTTTCTCCTTCCATGGGAAGTATTGATTTATTGGAAAACCACACTGAGAATATCCGGTTAAGCAGGATCATTAGCCCCCCTGAATAGAGACCACAACCTCTAAGAGGGAGGAGAGAAGAAAGTAGCCCTAGCCTAAGTTCACACACTTGGTGTGTGGACCACCTTGAGGCTACACCCCGGAACCAGCCCACCCAAGCAGAGTGGGACCCTGCTGGTAATGGCAGACCAGAAAGGAACCTATTATTCTGGGTGATGATTTACACTTAGCGATATTTAGCTGAAAAACCATTTGAACCTGTACCTTTCTATGGGTTTGAACATAGAGTTGGTGAGAGCACGGGGTACATTTCTACCTAACCACAAATGTGCAGACTCCTATAAGCTGGTATTGTAGACGTGAACTACACTAGAAACTTGCATGCTTGGGCTCATAGGCCACTTTGCCAAAGACTGGCTATGTGCCCCTGAGAAAACTCACTTAATCTGTCAAAACCTCAATGATCTCATTTAGAAAACGAGAATAACACCAGCTCTCATATACTCACTTCATAGAGTTCTAGGGACGATCAAGTTTAAAAGGGGGTACAAAGCCCTTGAGCTCTATTAAAATACAAATTATTGTTATTCACTAACACTTAATACTGTTCAGAATATATACCTTGTATCAGTTAGGATTATAAAAATTCAAACAATATGACTTAAACCAGACTTTTCCCCATTTAGGTCCAGAGGCAGGCAGCTCAAGGCTAGTTCCATAGCCTGAGGAATTCAAAAAGTCCCTGGTTTTTTCTAACTGCCTCTTCTACTACCCTTGGCATGCTGCCTTCGTCCTCACTGTTGCAAAATGGTGACCCCACCTACAGGCATTTGTGTTCCAAGAAGCAAGTTTTGCCTGTTGAATTTGTGTCTTTACATCAGGAAAACAGAGGCTTTTCTGAAAGCTCCATCTAACAGAAAGCATATGCAACCAGAATATTAATGAAAACAGCAATTGTAATGAAACAAATAGCATAGTTAAAAATAAATGTTATATTACCAACAATAAGAAAGAAGGAATTCTTGCCATTTGGAACAGCAGGGATGAACCCAAAGAGTATTATGCTCAGTGAAATAAGTCAGACAGAGAAAGATAAATACCATATAATTTCACTTACATGTGGAATCTAAAAAAGAAAAACAAAATAAATGAACAAACAAAACACAACATAAACAAACACATAGATAAACAGTGAACTGATGGTTGCCAGAGAGGGGCATATGGGGGTGTGTGAAAGGTGAAGGGGAATAAAAGGTACAAACTTCCAGTTATAAAACAAGTAAGTCACAGAGATACAGTGTACAACTCAGGGAACATGGTCAATAATGTCACAATAAATGCATACAGTGACTGAACATATTGTGGTAATCACATCATAAGGTACATAAACGTAGAATCACTATGTTTTAACCTAAAACTAATATAACATTGTACATCAACTATACATTAATTTTTGGCAACAAAATAAAATTATAAGGCAAAATAAGTTAAATTTCTAGTAGTAAAATAACACATTTAACATATAAATCCACCTTTTAAAATGGGAAGGAGAAGGGAGATGTAATGTCAGAATTGATGAGGCTGCTGAAAAATCTAGGCAAGAGGTAAAAACACAAAGACGAGGAGACCCGAACATCTCTGTGCTGGTTTCAAAAAAGACTGGTTGCCTGAAAGTCTAGTATTTTTATTTTTTAGATTGAGATAAGGGTTCTGTCATAAAAAAGAAAGCACAGAGAAGGGCATTTAGAATGAACGCTGAATAGGCAATCAAGATCCTTTGTCATCTCTGGTAGATCTTTACTTCCCTTTTATTCTGATCTCTCAATGTCATTAGCTTGGCCCTTGTGAATATCTTGCTACTAATTTGGTTTGTATTTTTGTTCCATTATTGAATAATCTAAGAAATTTTCTTTTAACATATGAATTTATACCATTTGTGTTGTGGCTACTAATATATTTTGGGTTTCCACCACTTTGTTTTGCATTTTCTATTCACTTTCTCCTTCTTTGTTTCTTTTCATTCTCCAGTTGGAATGATAAAGCTTTATTCCTCTTCTTTCCCTCTCAATCAGTATCAAAGCAGACACTCTGTTTCTATTGTTATGAGCTACCCTTAATTTTTTACCATGTGAAAATCTCGTTTGGCTCAGTAATGTCTAAAACTAATCATTGTCTCCTTTTCCTTCTTTATTTTATTTTATTTTATTTTTTATATTTTATTTTATTTTTTTATATTATATTTTTTTTTAGTTTACTTTTTAGTTTAATTTAGTTTAGTTTAGTTTAGTTTAGTTTAGTTTAGTTTAGTTTAGTTTAGTTTAGTTTAGTTTAGTTGTTGTTCAAGTACAGTTTTCTGTGGTTTATTCCCATCCCAAGTCCAACCCCCCAGTGCTCCCCACCTCCCTCCCATTTCCACCCCCCTTAGTTTTTGTCCATGTGTCCTTTATACTTGTACCTGTGACCCCTTCCCCTTTTCCTCTGAAATTCCCTCCCCTCTCCCTTCTGGTTACTGTCAGCCTGTTTTCTATTTCAATGTCTTTGGGTAAATTTTGCTTGCTTGTTTGTTTTGTTGTTTATTACCTGGATGGGAGTCCTTTTCCTTCTTAAATAACACAAGAACTTAAGAATAATTTAAGCCATCCTTTTTTTCTTCCATATTATTGTTGTTCAGCATTTCAGTTTCACTTATTTTTTAACAAATTCTAAGCCTCAAATGAGAATCTCCTACAAGATTTCTATTTTTACACTGAATGCTTAATTAGATTTACTTGCATATTTACAATTATTTTGTTTACTGTCCCTTTTTGCTTCCTGCTCCTTCCTTTTCAGTTCAGTTCCTTTTTTTAACTGAAGAACATGTTTGGTTTTTATTTTGTATTGAATTTATTGGGTGACATTGGTTAATAAAATTATATAAAATTATATAGGTTTCAGGTGTACAACTCTATAATACATCATCTGTATATTGTATTGTGCATTCACCACCCCAAGTCAAGTCTCTTTCTGTCACCATTTATTTCCCTTTACTGTCTTCTGCCTCCTGCCACCCACTTTTCTTTCTTTGACAATCACCATACCGTTGCCTATGTCTTTAAGAATTTTTTTTTGCTTAATCCCTTCACTTTTTTCACCCAGTTCCAAAACCCCCTCCCTTCTAACAGCTGTCAGTCTGACACTTGCCTTTCTCTGATGGGCTTATTTCACTTTGCATTATTATCTCCCGATTCATCCATGCTGTCACAAAGAATAAGATTTCCTTCCTTTTTACAGTCAAGTAGCATTCCATGGTGTAAATGTACTACAGGGTTTTTATCCACTCATCTACTGATGGACACCTGTGCTGTTTCCAAACTTGGCTACTGCAAATAACACTGCAATCAGCATAAAGGTACACATATTCTTTCAGGGTTTTGGGTTTCTTCAGATATAGTATTTGTAGAAGTAAAATCACTGGGCCATAAGGCAGTTCCATTTTTAATATCTTGAGGTAAATCCATACTGCTTTCCACAGTGGCTGCACCAGTCTGCATTTCCACCAACAGTGCACAAGGGTTCCCCTTTCTCCACATCCTTGCCAACACTTGTCATTTGTGGATTAATTAATGATAAGCATTCTGACGGGTGTGGGATGATACCACATTCTGGTTTTAATTTGCATTTCTATGATGATTAGTGATGTTTAGCATCTTTTCATATGTCTATTGGCCATCTGTATGTCCTCTTTGGAGGTGTCTATTCAGGTCCTTTGACCATTTTTTTAGTGGGATTGTTTGGATATTTTGGTGTTTATTTTTTAAATTTCTTTATAAATTTTAGGTATTAGCCCTTTATCAGATATATCACTGGCAAATATGTTCTCACATTTAGTGGGCTGTCTTTTGATTTTATTGATGGTTTTCTTTGCTGTGCAAAAAATTTTTAGTTTGATGCAGTTCCATTTGTTTATTTTTCTTTTGTTTCCCTTGCCCAAGGAGCTATATCAGAAAATAAATTGCTACAAGCATTTCCCTTAAGATTAAGAACAAAACAGGAATATCCACTTTTACTACAATACAATACTGGAAGTTCTAGCCACAGCAATCAGACAAGAAGAAGAAATAAAAGGCATCCAAATTGTAAAGGAAGAAGTAAAACTGTCATTTGCAGATGACATTTTACTGTATATTGTGAAGCCTAAAGATTGCACAAAAAAATACTAGAACTGATAAATGAATTCAGGATACAAAATAAATATCCAGAAATCTGCTGCATTTTCATATACCAATAATGAACTACCAGAAAAAGAAACTAACAACAATATCCCATTTACAACTGCATCAAAATAGATAAAATACCTAGGAATAAATTTAAGCAAGGATGTAAAAAACCTGTATTTAGAAAATTATAAGTCACTAGATAAAGGAAATGAAGAACACACAAATAGGTGGAAGCATATACTATGTTCATGGATAGGAAGACTACACATCATTAAAATGTCCACACTACCCAAAGCTACCTATAAATTCAACTCCATTCCTATAAAGATACCAATAATATATTTCACAAAAGTAGAACAAATATTCCAATAATTTCTATAGAACCACACAAGACCCTGAATAGCTACAGAAAACTTGAGAAAGAAGAACAAAGTTAGAGCCATGCTACCTGATATCAAATTACACTATAGAGCCACAGTAATCAAAATATGGTACTGGTATGAAAACACATATGTAGATCAATAGAACAGAACTGAGAGGCCAGAAATCAACCCATGCCTTTCAGTCAATTAATATTAGATGAAGGAGGCAAGAACATACAATGGGGCAAAGATAGCCTATTCAATAAATAGTTTGGGGAATATTGGACAGATACATGCAAAAAAATGAAAGTTGAACACCTTCTTATACCATACACAATAATAAACTCAAAATGGATTAAAGACTTAAATGTTAGACTTGAAAACATAAAAGGCAGTGAAGAACACCTTTTAAATCATTTCCTATAAAAGTCCATGATTAGTAAACTCCTTAGTTCTTTCTGTGCAAATGTCTTTGTTTTACTCATATTATTAAATAAGGTATAGAGTGACCCTTAAAACCTGGCAAAACATTGTACATAGGACAATGATGACTCAGTTCCCTTCAAAACAGGCACCTTGGGACCTCACATAGTTCTCCTAGTTGCCATCAGATGCGCCATCATAATTTTCTCAACCCCCTCAATGGTCAGAAATCTCTTCCCTTTCAAAAGTGACTTTAGTTTTGTGAAAAGCCAGAAGTTGCAGGGTGCCAAATATGGGTCGCAAAGGGGTTGAGTCACCTGGGTGATTTGATGTTTTGCCAAATAACGCTGCATGAGACGTGATGCATGAGCAGGCACGTTGTCATGATAAAGCTGCCTATCACCCATTTCCCATAGCTGTTGCCCAAACATTATTGGAAAAACAAATAGTGTTTCCAAACTATTTGGAAACTATCCAAATAGTTTCCTCAGAGGAATTTTCAAGCTTAATGCAACATCTGATGTAGATTCATAGTTCTACTCACTCCGTCATTTTGAATGTGATGGCCACACAGTACAGATGCTTATCAATGGCATCTACCGCCCCCACCGACTAGTATGGTGAAGTTGTCATTGTTCATACATGAGCATTCCAGTCCACTCTCCTTGGATTCCAGGTTACATCCACGTCAGACAAACCATTCTCATTATATTAGCAATAGCTGGATTTTTTATGGACAGACCTTGTCATTGATCTTATAGTGATGCCTCTGTTAGAGAAAATTCTTTTTTTCTTTCTGATTGATTTTAAGACCTATCTCTTTGATTCTCTTTAGTTTCCCACACTGTCTAGGTTTTTATTTATCCTTTTCAAGACTTAAGTGTGCTTAGTCAGTTAGAGGATGTAATTCTTTCTTCAAACATGAAAATTTTTTTTAGAATGTTGCCTCTTTTTCACTCTTTCTATTCCATCCTACTAGAACTTACATTACATGCATTTTGTATTTTCTCATGCTCTCCCTCATATATCTTAGTTGCTCTTTCATATGTTTCTTTGTTGAGCTCTATATTGTGGGTGATTTCCTCATATCGATCTTCTAGTTCCCTCAGTCTTCCTTTCTTGAATCTACTCTGTCATTTAACTCACCCACTGAGTTTTTAATTACAAATACTATAGTTTTCATTTCTACCATTCCTAATTAACTTCTTTCTAAACTGTTATTTTGTCTACCCATTTATAATATACCTTACATTATTTTGTACACTCATTTTTATTATAGTGTCCAATATTCCCTTTATTCCTTTAATCTATTCTAAAAATATTAATGTGTAGTCTTTTCCAACACAGTATATTATCTTCCTTTCATTAGAATATTGATTCTTTTCTTTCTTGCTATCTGTCAACTCATAGATTTTTAATTTTTTTATTGTGAATTCAATTTCACTAAGCATTTTTTATCTTTGGGAGTTCTATTAGTCCTGTATTTCCAGTATGTTTTGCATAACCATTCTCCTTTCCTTATGTCAAATCCCTAATTTATCAACTATCTTGGATATACTTTAATTTCCTGTCTGGAGTTCCTATACTGAATGAACTGTGTAAATACAGATAGTTTACTAACCCAGGCTAGAAGCCTTTAGTTTTAATTTCTCCTGATTGATTGTACTGACACAACAAAGTCCACGGAACAAAGTAACCTAGCAAACATCTGCTTCTGCAGCTATTTGCTCATGAGTACTTTTTGAGGCTCTGGTCCTTATGTGGGGGACACAAGTCCATTTTCCTTCACCTTACCTAGGTCAGGGTCCCCCCTGAGCATGGTCCCCATATGAGCATGTTCTATCACCAGGATCTATGTATCTACCTGCTTTACCTGACATTCCAGTCTTCTCTTTCTTTTTTGCTAGTTGAGACAAAGGCAACAAATTTACAGTTTAATATGGAATTCTAAAGGAAATAGCAAAATTCTTTTTTCTAAAGCCTCATTGCATTGTTGGTTGAACTGATTTTAAAGTCAAGTCTGTTTGTAGCACTGCTTCCCTTCAGCCTGGTTTACAGTCACAGGGATGTCTGGCCCTTCTGTTTTGTCCCTGAGTCTCCAAATTAGTCACCAGAAAACTCTCATTTCTCCAATCCCCATCTTTACTCATTCATTTTTGCTCTCTATTTCTCACACTTAATCTCTCTCATACACATACACACACAGAAATCAGGGTCACTAATTATAATTCTCAGCTTAGGAAATAATAAAGAATGTATATAGTTTCAAGGGAGAGTTTCTCCTCTCTCCTTCTTTCCACTATATCCCCTATGGCTCATGACCTTTCTAATCTTGCTTTCAGACACTAAATGCCACTGTTCCCATCTCGGCCACCTCTCAATGCTACCCTGTGCCCTTGTGTTAATGATGTTATAAATGGTGCTGCAGTTCCTAATCAGCTACTGGATCCAAGTTCTCGTATCTCCATAAAAATCAGAGCTCTTTCTGTTTCAAGTAGAAAAGGGCTTACCCTGTGATTTGGTACAGATAATTGGGTCGCCCAGTGACTCTAATTCTTTAGGATCATTCAAAGGTAGCTTTGATACTGCAGGTTGACTATGTCCTCTGCCATGAAATTTCTGCCATGTTCCCCAGTAATTGCCATATTGACCCATGGAAAACTAACTGGCAGCATCATTAGCCTCCCTCTTTGGATTCTAGAGTGTTTAGAGGTAAGGCAACCACAGTACTTAACTTCCAAACTGAGATACTTTTGAGCATGAAAGGAGGCACTAATGTAATTACACCAGAAACTGGGCAAACTTTCAGGTCCTTTTTATACAGGAATCCTAGCTGCTTGCCTTGATCTCCTGAAGCTCATATACTGTATACAAACATGTTATAAAATAATGTTATATTATTTTCCTTCCATTAGAATATTGATTCTTTTCTTTCTTATTATATGTCAACTCACAAATTTTTATTTTTTATTATGAATTCAATTTCACTAAGGATTTTTATGTGCATGTATATACACATTTATATACACACATATATATATATTACAAATTAGGTCCCAACATGACCATATGACCATAACTCTATAAGGGAAAGCTGTTCTCTACTAGTATTTCCTACAACAGGTATTTGTGTGTGTGCGTGAGCCTAAGGGAACATAGAAAAAAGGTATGAAAAATTAAATACCAATTAAGTTATTAATAGGGCAGACAGAAATAGGGAGGGACAGGGACAAAGAGAAACCACAGGCCCTCCAGCTACACGGCATTGGTTTAGCCCTCCTCCATCACAGCTGCCTTAGCTTAATTATGCTGCACCAATCTGCCACTGACCTAGACTGAGAGATATTATAAGAGCTTTATGAGATACTTTACTATACTTAATGTTTGAGGACATAGTTTTAGTTTATAAAATATTCCTTTTGTAAGAACTCATAGGACAAATTTCTCATCATTTGATCTCAATACCAAAACACATGTCTATCATGAACAATCGCTTTATGTTTATTTTATGGGCCCAAAATCATATGACTCCTTACCTTTTTTGTCTAGGAAACTAAGAAGCTCAGAATAAAATTTGTGGCCTCTGGGAAATTAATGAACAGTATGTATATTTTGCATAACAACTTCCCTCTTTTTCATATTTTTCTGTCTTCATTTTCCCTCTACCTTGACTTCCTCAACTGTCTATATTTTATTTCACCTTTAAAGTTAAAGGCACCTCAAATCAAATGGGAATCTCATTTAGTTCTTTAATGATTAACTTACCTCTCCTACTTATACTCTTTTTTTTATGACTAGGGGCATATAAACTCTTATTAAAGCAGTATCACATTCAAAGATGCACATGTAAGTATAGCTTTAGAAAGGACTTTTCACTTTGTGAATGAAGCATGGCAGAAAAAAATCAGGTTTAAGTGTCGGCAGGCTTAACTCAAACATTACCAAAGATTCTTTATTTAAAAATATCACTTGACTAATTTTACTTTCAAATGCCAGGAACACTGTCACAAATCATTTAGAGGTTCTAAGTGAGAATCTGTTATGAGGAACATGCTGTAATGATTTGGGCACCATCCTGACATTTTATTCCCTCGGTATAGGATTTCTGACAAGCTATGCTTAATGGGGAAAAAAGTTTATAATATAGCTGAGCCCTGCAATAATTGACTGTAGTATAAATGGAATTTCCCAATGCACTCTATTTCCACCACCTTTATTTTTCTTTTTTCTGAAAATTGTTTATTGGCCATTAGATTCTAATGTGGAGCACGGCCTTTATTACTTTGCAAGAAGATATTTCAAGATGTGCTCTATAAATCCTCTACTGTCCCTCTGTTTCCTCTCGCCAGCAGCTCAGTCATCTGGATGATAAATAAGCTCATTCTGGTGTTAGAGTTTAACTAGCAATGAATTTCACTTTATTGCAATATTTATGAAAGCTTTTAAAATGTGGTTAAGTGAAAGCCTTCTTGTGGGATGCAATCACTATTTCTTAACATGAGGTGGAGAATCCAAATCTTCAGAGTTTCTTTCCACTCATGTGCTCTACACTGGCTCCTGAACAAAGGATCCCAATTTTAGTTGGAACAACTCTTCATGGTAGGAATACTTTTTACAGTTTTGTATTATTATTTATTATTATTATTAAAGTTTGGGTGTTTGGTGTTTTGTACTTCTTTTTCTCTTTCTTTCTTTCTTTCTTTTTTTATTTCCCCCCTTTGGCTGGAAGAAAACGTGCAGCCAGGGAATTTAGGCCAAGAAACCTGAGTCACAGTAATTACCATTTCCAGGCTGCAACACTGTGTTTTCTATGAAGCCTATAGAGCAATTAGCAATGTTTTGTAACAGCTGTGAAAATTGTTGCTTGACCTCATCTTGATTACAGTTCTGACATGTTTAAGAACAAACTGGTAAACAGTGTTGGCTTCAGAGGCCCTTTCAGAGTTTGTATGAGAGGAGTTGGCCTGTGAGGTAGAAGAGTCTTTGACAGAAATGGGCTCAGGGGTGGCCCAGGTTGAAGAACAAATGATCCAAGGAAAATGCTGTCTTGTTAGCATGCAAGGACAGCCGGTTTGCTTGGGCTGGGACTCAAAGGCAGAGCCCATGTCAGCATTTGATAAACATGAAGAGATACCAGCCAGGTGGGTCCAAGCTGGGACAAAAAAACAATCTTCTTATTCCTAGAAATAAATTGAGAAAATAATTCCCAGACCAAGGAAGAGAGACGATAATCTAGCTCTTCTAGCTTTGAGTTCTCTGATTAAAATTTCACTCTTTACAAGCAGCCCTTTAGGTACCACTCTCTGCAGTACCACCAAAGTGGACGTCGGTCTCTAAAATGGCCTTTTGTGATCTGCAGAGAAGGTCCCAAATATGGGAGAGTGCCAGGGTGCCGGAGTGACCATAGGTTTAAAAACTAGAACTGGGGTTGATTTCCAGTTTGCCTGTGACTTGGCCATGGACAACTTATTGAACTTCTTCTCTAAGCTTCAAATTTCTGACCTATAAAATGGAAATATTTTTTTCAAATATCAGCCTGAAAATAATAAGGGAGAAAAAATGGTGGATTAGACAAGGGGCAGCAAACTATAACCAAAGGACCAAAATCAACCTACTGTTTATTTTTATAAATAAAGTTGTGCTGGAACCCAGCCATGATTGCAGACTATGCCTGCTTTCCCATGGCAGAGGAAGAGCTCAGTACTGGTCACAGAGAACCACATAGCCCACAAAGCCAAAAATATTTACTCTCAGGCTCTTTACGGGGAAAATCGTCCAGCCTCTGAAACAGCCCATTTAGGGTCCTATCTACAAGGCTAACAAGAGAAGCAAAATCTCTGGGGAAACTGTCTGTATCAGAGGTTTCCAACACAACTTTACACAGCACTGACGTTTATCACTCAGTTGTAAATGTGCCCCACGTCATTTGTTACTTGTAAGTAATATTTAAAGTAGGCTTCCAGTCAAGATGGAAGCATAGGTGGAAACACTGTGCCTCCTTGCACAACCAAGATTAAGGACAACAAAGATTCTGAAACAATAACACAACCAGAACAAACAGAAAATTGAACCACGGAAGTTCGACAACCATTCAACCAGACCAGTAAGAGGGGTGGAATCAGCAGTCAGCAGAGAGGGAACACAGCAGGAAAAGGCAGTGGCTGGCAGACCTGGGAGCGCCAGGGAGCATAGGTGGTGCGGAGCTTGCAGACCCCAGATGTGCGGGGAGGAGATGAGCAGAGCATGCAGGGTACACAAGGCAGTTGGCTGACCGCTGACACACATTCACACGCAGATAAACTAGGCAAGAGTGGGCAGTGAGACGGACCCCACAGCTCAGGGCCCCAGTGTGGGAAATAAAGCCTAAAAACACCGATTGAAAAGGTGCTGGGAGAGACTCCCAGCCTCACAGGAGAGGTCACTGGGGAGACTCGTGGGGTCCTGGAGCGTACATAGGCCTGCCCACCTGGGAACCAGTGCCAGGGGTCCCAGTTTGCTTGTGGGAGGCAGCAGAGGGAACACAAACCCAAAAGAGAGCGGAACAGGTGCCATCGGTCCCTGTCTGACCCAACCCACAGACAGCATCACAACCCAGCAACTGGGCTGCCCCACCCTTGTAAACACTTAAGGCTCTGCCACCCATATGTAACAGGTGCCACCTGACCAAAAATGACTCAAACAGAATAGCTCAAAGACCCAGAGCCAATATTTTTAAGCAACCAAGAGAAAGCCAACCTATCAGATGCACAGTTCAAGACACTGGTGATCAGGAAGCTCACAGAACTGGTCTATTTTGGTCACAAATTAGATGAACAAATGAAGGCAATGATAAGTGAAATGAAGGAAAATGCACAGGGAACCAATAGTGATGGGAAGAAAACTAGTACTCAAATCAATGGAGTGGACCAGAAGGAAGAAAGAAACAACCAAACAGAAAAGAATGAAGAAACAAGAATTCAGAAAAATGAGGAGAGGCTTAGGAACCTCCAGGACATCTTTAAAGGCTCCAACATCCACATTATAGGGGTACCAGAAGGAGAAGAGGAAGAACAACGAGTGCAAAACTTATTGTAACAAATAATAAAGGAGAACTTCCCCAATCTGGCAAAGGAAATAGACTTCCAGGAGGTCCAGGGAGCTCAGAGAGTCCCAAAGGAGGTGGACCCAAAGAGGAACACACCAAGGCACATCATCATTACATTAACCAAGATTAAAATGAAGGAGAGAATTCTAGAAGCAGCAAGAGATAAGGGGACAGTCACCTACAAAGGAGTTCCCATCAGACTGTCAGCTGATTTCTCAAGAGCGACCTTACAGGCAAGAAGGGGCTGGAAAGAAGTATTCCAAGTCATAAAAGGCAAGGACCTACATCCAAGACTGCTCTATCCAGCAAGATTTCATTTAGAATGGAAGGGCAGATAAAGTACTTCTCAGATAAGGTCAAGTTCAGGGAGTTCATCATCACCAAGCCATTATTATATGAAATGTTAAAGGAACTTATCTAAGAAAAAGAAGATAAAAAATATGAACAGTGAAAGGACAGCAAACTCACAGTTATTAACAACCACAC